>CP054667.1:53250846-53381116 GCA_013348765.1 Carpinus viminea
TCTGGTTAAAACTTATTTATATCATTACTAAAGGAGAAATATTCGAATGTAAGATATACTTTGTGATGATATATATGACACACACACAGACATATACAAATGTATATAATGCATATAATGTTTATTTGAACTTCTCTGCAATAGAGCTAGATTTAGGGTTTTGACTCCACACTTACATGTATTCCAATTTTGTTAGACCTTCTGGAACATTTCCTTCCAATCTGTTGAAGCTAAGATCTCTGCATGGATATAAAAATGAAGAAGGATTACAAAATGAGACATGAATGTCCAGAATTTAAAGAATAGAGTCAAGAAACATAACATACAGGAAGAAAAAAAATTTGAAAGAGATACTTCAATGTCCATATAACGGTGGACATGAAGCTTAAAACAGATTCCATAAACAATGTAAGGACTTTTATTATATATTTTCATTCTAATGAAAACAATGCACCATAGACAGCCTAACTAGAGCATGCATTATTCAAAGGTATCTAAAGGAAGCTGCCGCAATTGGCCACAATTTTGTATGTATGCGGCTGTTTCTTTTCTTCCTTTTCTTGAATTTATTTATGCATGCCTAAACCTTATCGTTCATATGTTTCTTTTAAAACAGATGTCTTTTATCTTAGCTTTTAACTATTTTAAAACCCTCTACGTTGGGAGGATCTTGTTTATTATCAAAACCGAAATTTCAAGGGTGAAATTCTTATAGGGGGGAGAGTGTAATACCCCAACAAAACATCTGTTTTCAAGGTTAAAGATTTCTTACTTAAATGGTTAATATTTCCTTAGGACAAAACCTTAAAGCAAGTGACCTAATCCTTTTCAAAGAACCCAACCTCTTGAGACTTTTGAAGCAAAACCCCAAAACCACCTCACTGGCCGAGCGTGCGCTAGGGGACCACACAAGCACTCGCTCTTGGCCTAGGTGCAAGCGCTTGCTTAGAGACCACAAGAGCACTCGCTGACCCGTCTTCAACCCATTAGGCAAAACCCAAATGTATGCCTAAACCTTTTTACCCATCATGTAAATAGTACATGAGTGCTCGCTCAATAGTACACGAGCGCTTGCGCCATTTCTGAAAAGCAATTTTAACTCATTCTCAACTTTTTTGACCCAAAGCACGCCTCCACCCTCTATATAAACCCTACTATTCAACCCTCAGCCACCTTCAACCTCAGAAAAACCTAACCCTAATGTGAGGAGAGACTTGGAGAAAGAAGGAAGAGAGTTTGGTGCCTTTGCTATCTTCTAAACTGATTTCTTGACCCTTCCTTTGTTTTTACTACTTTCCTAGTGTAACAAGTTTTACAAATGCTTTGACAAGTTCTTGCACCCATTTTCTTACAAAACCAAGAATGATTTCAAAAAGCTTTCAACCCACCCTTGTTTCCTTTAAAGTTGCATGATAGAATGTTCTCTACTTGGATGTGTCTATTTAGAGCCTAGGAAGAAATGTACCAACCCATAGCCTTAGATAGAAGCCTAAAACACATTTTGGAAGTTTCTAGCTGAGTCTTAACCCTCTGGCCAAATGCTTGCTCTAGGGAGTGAGCGCTCGCCCAGAGAGCAAGGCAAACACTCCTTAGCCCAAATATGTGGTACGAAGGTTTTTAGCAGCCCTTTTCGTTAGATGAAACCTCGTAGAGTTCTCTAGTACTACTGATAACAATGAGTCATTTTCGTTATAGCAAGGATTCGTGATGTCGAAGGACTCAATCAAGCACATTAGGTCAGTAAACACTTTCCTGAAAAACGTGCGTTATATCAGCTGACTGAGCATGCGTATGATATGAGCGTGCCTATATTTTGTGTAACTTGATAATTGCTTTAATAACTGATTGATAAGATATATTGTATGCCATGATACAATGCAGTATAATGGTCATGGGCTTACTATATAGACTTGATTCTATGGTCAAACGGTATGGATGTGTTATATAGGCCTTGTATTCAATGGTTATTTTGTGACCGGTGCAGTCTTAACGGGCGGGTCACTATAAGACGTACATCATTATTAGCATGGGCCACCCAAGATCGGACTCGGTTGGGCTACTAGTGTTATAGACGGTAGCATATAATGGTCGGGACACCAACATTGTATTACAGGTCTCTTAGGACAGCGCTAACCCTGGTAAGAATGGAGCAATATCTCCGTAGACCATATATGATTTTAAAGTATAGAGTCAAGAAACATAATATTCAGGAAGAAAAAAATTGAAAGAGAGACTTGAATGTCTATATAACAGTGGACAATGGAGATGTAGCTTAAAACAGATTCCATAAACAATGTAAATTTTCATTATAGTGAAAATAATGCACCATAGACAGCCTAACTAGAGCGCGCAACATTCAAATGTATCTTACGGCAGCTGCCACACTGGGCCAAAGGAGTAGAAGAGGGTGGATCATGGCTACCATGCCTAAAATGAGTATCGATTGACAACCTTGCTACCTTAGATAACTGCTTTTAAAAGGTGCAGGCAGTAATGATTAGAAGGAATCATCATTTGACGCCAAGCAAAACTAACATTATTCTAATAGCGTATGATAGCACTAGAAATTAAGAGTCAAAGATTGAAAAAGGAATTTAGAAAGATAGAAAATGACAAATAGAAAAGAGAAAGACTCGAATTGTCCCAAATAAACAAACAGGGACATAACTCTGAAAGACTTAAATTTAATGAATACTTCAAATTGAATTGAAAAATAACAAAGACTAGATGCATTTACATAGGCTGCGCATCTCCTAATTTAATAAGGAAAAGAAAAACAAATCCTTATCAAAAAGGGAAAACTCACTCCTTATTGAAAAAGGAAAACTAAAGTATAAATAATAAATCTACTTTATATTATTCTCCTACATCATCATTATTAGTCAAAGGCTAAAGGATGAAAGCAGATAATTAATTGTTACATATACATAAGATGAACAATGTTTCCCACTCCTTTTTTAAACTAATATTACTCCAAAACTACACCTCGGTTGATGGTTTCAACCAATGATCTTAATTCTAGAAGAATGACCAAAATCTTTCTTTGAAATAGTAATCCACTATTAGCTTTAAGAATAGAGTACCATGAAAACCCAAAGTCCATAAATTTTAATATGCCAATATCTACTTATAGTACCCAAAAACAAAAGGAAAAAGAAAACTCCACACTTTTGTATGTATATACAGTATAATGTTCTTAATGAAACAAAAAAAGAGAGGGAAACAGAAAGGAAAGAAGAACTACAAAATTTTTAGGTCTATCATGTTTGATATATATTCGGGGATTGATCCAGAGAGATTGCGCTCTCAAAGATCCCGCAATATCAACCGCCACCATCTAAGCAAAATTGCAATAAGTTTGTATCATTTGAAGAAAAAGAATCACTCACAATCTTTGCATGCTTATCATGTTGCTTAAGTTTGGAAATTCAGAACCATCACTAAGTAAGTCACTAATTCTTCTGCAATAAATAGCATTATTAGTAACACTTAGTGTCTTAGAAATACATCTTGTTAATTTGAGTATCACTTGAGGATGCGAAAGAGATTATGGAACCCAAGTGTAATTTGAAGGCAGAACTTACAGCTCGGTTAAATTACTCAGGACCGAAATACTAGAGGGGATGGGCCCCTCAAGACCACTAGCTTGAATCTCTCTATTAAAAACACAATTCTAACATGTTAGATTACACTTGAATATTCTACTAGAAGATATTTTAACATTATACCAAAAAGAAAAAAAAGAATGCGTACAATTTCTGAAGTTGTTTCCAACTTTGAAAAAGTCGGTATTCTTCGATGAGGTTATTCTGCTAATTCTCGCATTTAGCCAAATTGGAAACAAGATTGAATAACATAGAAACTGAAGCTTTTCAAGTAAACATTTAAAATTACTATAACTATAGAAATGGGTTTCAACCACTTACAGGTCCGTTAATTTGGCTAGATTAGTGAGAGCTTTTGGCAACTCTCCAATGAGATTGTTAGCACTAAGAATACTGCAGTCATCAAATGGGAAGTTCAGACTAGTTCAAATTAATGTCAGTTGAAGAAGTAAATCATTGATAATTAAGAAAAGAATCATCAAATCTGATTTGAAAATGAATAGAAGGATTTTAAAAAAAGAAAGACTGACAGATTCTCCAGGTTACCCAAATTCCCAAGCTCAGAGGGAATAAATCCAGAAAACAAATTGTTCTCTAAGTTCCTGAAAATATAGTCTTCATCAATATTAAAGCTCAGCTAAAGCAAATCAAACTATGATGCATTCTACTAGATTAAAAAAGGGTGAGCAAGAAAGATACAAGAAGATAAGAGTGTTAATGTTTCCCAGGTAGGTTGGGATTGGTCCTGATAAGTTGTTTACAGCAACGGACCTGCAGTGAATCAGCTTAATGCAATAAGAAAGAGCATTCACTGGCTAACCTAAGACAAGAATTCAGCAGTAGCTTACAGGTATTCCAACTTTGTAGAAGCCCATTCGCGAGGAATTGTACCATTGAGGTAGTTTCGAGTGAGGTCACTACAAGCAAGAGGAGAGTGGGCTGTTAGAATAGAAGCTTAAAATCAATTTTCAGGAACAAATTGTTGGTGACTTTCTCACATCGTCTTTAGGTAGGATAGGTTCACCAGGGAAGGAGGAAGCACACCATCAAGATCCTGCCCTTTAAGAAATCTGAAACACGAATAATTATAGGTAAAAGATTATTCACACTTCCATTAGAACCCTTTATTACATAATATACTCTGTTTATTATGAATGGAAAAATCCAATATAAGTCAAATTTAAGTACTTTATTTATAAAAAAATAAAAATTTAAGTACTTTTCACTTGCATAAAAGAAAATTGAAGTGCTTTTCTGATTTCCAATATAAGTTAAATTTAAGTACTTTTCACTTGCATAAGAGAAAATTGATCTGTTTTTTGTTGAATAAAAACTTGATCTGTTCACAGTTTCAATATAAGGGAAATGAAGGGTGACATACAATTTAACCACGTGACATACGCCAGCAGGGTAGGAGCAGTTGCAGATAAGAGAATTGTTGTACAATGGCCTCAACTCCGACATGGGTGTTGACCAGCTCGAGTCATCGCTGCACGGGTCTACGCTGAAATTCCAGTCTTTCTTCCCCACTTGTGTAGCTACTTCACGAAGAGCTTTCACTGCATGTATCATGCACCAACCTCATCAAAAAATTAAAAATAAAAATCATTTCCCATTACCTTTGCCTTAAAATGTTCAATTTATTTTTAAATTATAAAGCAACGTTTTTATTTAACAAAAACTATTTGACCTAAAATGGTAGAGCACAGTGGAAAAGTGGTTTTCATGTAAGGATCCGTTTTGATGTAAATTTTTTTAATTTTTATTTTTTAAAAATTTACGGTGACTAAAAATCATTTTGCCGATTAACCGGCTAATCAGTAACGGTAAATCTGTAAGTGTAAAAATTACTGTCGTTGGTACGAAGTCGGTGAAATAACTTACTTCACCCACCTTGGCGGGACAATAGGCGCAAAAAAACCTCATACTGTTGGCCTTACCCATTTTCATATTGCTTTTATCCTCAACAGCGTCTCAGTTACCTTTCACAAAACAACCTGTAAAAGCCTTCCACGTATGGGAACCAACATTACTCTCGTCTCTCCATATATGCATTTTATTTTTTTATTTTTTAACTAGCAATTTTACTTTATTAAGCGTACTCTCAGCATATGTGATTGCACATAAGTCAATAGACTATTGTGAACTCTACAAACAATGACAAATATAAAAATTTATATTAAAAAGGACCGAAGAATGAAGAGTACGGGTTAAGACAAAAAAAAAAAACTAAAACCAAAAATTACCTTAATTAAAAAATAAATAAATAAAAATTGTGGGGGTCTGACGCCTTGCATCGCCTCCTTTGCATTTGCCATTACCCACAAATTTATTGATTAATCTATTAAATTTGTATGATAATATAAAAAAAAATAAAAAATTATTAACAGGTGATTGAAAATTCCACCATATATCATGGTGTCCCTTAGAAACCACAAATTCTTTTTGTCCCCACCAAAACCAATGCATCATGGAATTAATATCCCTACAAAAACAATGAATTGTTTTGGGAGGTTTGTTGGTTGTGTTTGATGGATATGTTTCTATGAGGTAGTAAAAACTTTTACTACCAAGTAGATGCAGTTATTCCATTTCTAAATGGTAACTTAATTAGCTTGGACTACGCTTAAAATGGGTCATTAATTCGACTCTTCCCTCTTCTTTTTCTTACGTGGACATGTAAAATTAAATTAAATTAATTTTTTTAAAAAAAGCAGTTATCCCATACTACACAGTTTTAGATTTATTAAAAGTAATCTTAAAAAAAAAAAAAAAAAATTAAAAGTAGATCTCTTTACTAAACGGTACAGTTCTAATAAAAATATAACTCATGCCTTATAAGACTCACGCCGTTACACCAAATAATCAACTGCAACATTCTGCAACCTTCCATGACACCCACAACCCAACCCAGAAAAAATCAAATGCTCCAGCAAAAAGAATTAGTAGAGAAAGAGAGAGAGAGTAACGAGGGAAGGAGAGAAGCAACCCAAACCCAAAGGAACCCCAAAAAAATCAAAAGCTTCAGTAAAAAGAATGAACATAGAAGGATAGAGTAACCAGGAGGAGAGAGAAGAGATCATGGGGAAAATCTGTATACTCCTTTTAAAGTCTCCAAAAAGCCCCAAATCAACAAAACCCCCAACCAAAACGTCATAATCAAAAAACCCAAATCAAATATACAGTATCAAAAAACCCCTCCACCAAAATATCAAAATCAAAAATCAGATCTGGCTTACAGAGAGAGAGGAAGAGGAGAGAGAGGAGGGAGAGAGAGAGAATGGGATACCCAAATCAATTGTTTGGCCTGAGCTCCTCATCACTAAAAAGGCAAACGTTACTTTATTGGAGAAGAAAGAAACAACATCCTCTCTATCTGTCTCTGCTGCTCGCTCGCCCGCCCGCCATAGAAGAATTACAAGCTGCAACAAGGCTCACCGCCATCAAATAATAAGCTCTTCAATGCACAAATGCATCTCCAGAACCTTGTACGTGTTTTATTTTCTTCTCTTTTGCTCAGAGATTTTTCCTTCAACTTGCTAGTCAAACCAGCTTTTTGATCCTTCCTGGTGACTGGTATAACGGCGTGAGTCTTACAGGGCAAGAGTTATATTTTTATTAAAACTGTACCGTTTAGTAACGAAACCTTTTTTTAGTAAACCCAAAACAGTGTAGTTTTGGGACAACCGCATCTACGTCGGTTTGCAGACTCCGCAGTTTTGAAATACAAAAGTGTTTGTATTGAAAATACAGAGGCTTAGATTCAGAGTTTGAGGACATGAATTTTCATTTGAAGTAGGTTATAATTTCCAACAACTCTGTAATATTCTTTGTTTGTTTTAATATATTACCATTCATTAGGCTGAGCCAGTGAGCCTTCATATATACACAAACATAAATATATAGAGAGAGAAAAAAGAAAGACCACCTCACCTTCATCATCAGGAGTAGGGCCTGCTAGTGCTTCCATGCAAAGAAGCAAGTTGAGTAGAATAAAGCAAATATAAGGAAGAAGTCTTGCCATCATCCCGTCTACTAGCAAGAGCTCCGCTTGCAAAGCTGAATAGAAAATGTTGTATCTGTATATCATCACTGAATTATTTCATTGATGTTACTTAAGGGACCCTTCACATTTACGAGGCACAGACTGATGCTTCAGTCTGTCCAATTGTTGATTAGTATATATTTAACACTACTCCAAAAAAATAAAAATTACATATATCTCTCAAACTATCACCTTACTGCCATAAATCATCTTGTACCATCTCCTCCACCGACAAAGGTATTGCACCGGATCGGAGCACCGCTTGCAAGGCTTCATAGAAAATCTATTACTAAATCAATTATTAGTTTTCTTTGAGTGGTATTAAATCAATTATTTGATGTACTTAAGAGAGAACAGGATAATAAACAGGATAATATCCAATTAGTTATATGTCTGGAATATTTTTGTCTTTTCACTTTTTAATGAAACAAAAATATCTTCCAGTATAATTAATTGGATATTGTCTAGTTCATTAAACCGAAGAGAATCTTAATTCACTTAAGGGACCCTTCACATTTATATATGCAAATGTTTAGCATCTTAATAATTTCCATATATAAATGATTCTCTTGTAACCTGCAATATTTGATTTATGTAATTCCATATCTACCAAATTCTAACCTTAAAATTGTAATACGAGCTCGTCCTTCCTCTTTCAATGCTTTAGTTGAAGGCATAATGCTAGAAATTCTTTTTATGTTTCTTTAAAAATAATGTAGCAGACTTTTAAAATTATTATTAGGCTTGTAATTGATTATTATTAAATTTTAATTAAATTATGATTTTAAAAATCACTTCAAATTTAGAGAAATATAAGAAAAACTTCTAAAATTACTCGAATCCGAGTCCCATTAGTATGCTTGTTTGGAATGGGGATATGCTAATATAATCAAACAGGCTAATCTTGAGGGAGGGCTTGCAAATATTACTTATCTAAACCAATTTAATGCAACTGCTAAGTAGGTTTTATTGACTTGAGTAAACAAGCAAGTCAAGATCGACCTAATTGGTTCATAGTTGGAACAAATTAATGTAAAAAATCTGAATAATAACTTACAAAAAAAAAATCTAAATAATAATAATAAGGTCCTCTGATTAATGTACAAATAAATGAGATCGAAAAAAGAAAAAGAAATAGTTCTAAAATTTATTGGACAGGTTAGCTCCCATCTAATGAATGTGGATCATTTCAGTCCAAGTCAACTTGAGATGAGCCAATCTTTGATATTTGAAGGAAAAAATTTGTCAAAAAAAAAAAAGTTCTAAAATTTATTGGACAGGTTAGCTCCCATCTAATGAATGCGGATCATTTCAGTCCAAGTCAACTTGAGATGAGCCCATCTTTGATATTTGAAGGAAAAATTTGTCAAAAAAAAAAAAATAATCCTTTTAATATCAAAGACGGTTCTGATATATTTGGACAGGAGTGCATCTAGTCCTCACACCTTTTGACAAGAGGCCATTACTATCCATCCTAAAAATTTAACTAAATAGTAGCCTATCTTATATACTTTTGGTCTTCCTGGCCTTATGGCCGACGTATTTGACTGAATCACTGATGGACTACCACATTTGAAAAGAATAAAGTTTTCAAAGGTTGAAAATTATTTCACTGAAGGCGAATTTTCACGTGCATCAGTTAATTGATAAATATATTTCCATTAGTTAGATAATAATAATCCATAATTTATTTTATCATTAAATAAGAACCTTTTGGGATACAGCATCAACTAATTATCATTTCCTGGCTACTTGTTGGCAGAGCTTGATTTCAAGCGAAAATTAGTAAGATTTTGTAACTAAGATTATTATTTAAATGATTGTCTCCTAATAATTTAAAATAAACAGTAATTTAACATGGTTTTAAAGTAAGAATTTTGAGTTTAAACATTATGTTGGTTATTCACCTTCTATTTTGGTTTAATATTTCATAAGTTTGAAAGGAATTTGAGCATGTACGTAAAGAAAAGTATTAAAATATTAATTTTATAATGAAATTAATTGACTAACTTTATGATAAATAACGATTTAACATTGACTAGCAATTGCTTGATATTTTACATAGATCTCACTTGGATAATTTTATAATCTTTGGCAAAGCTACCCAAAGGGACACAGCCGCCATTAAAGAGGTTGTGAATGGATTCAGAGAAGTAGTGACTTACGGAAAGACTCCTCTAAACCTTATCCAGTTGGCGGCTCAAGCAAAGAGACCCCACAGAGAGGATCTTGTGGCCTGGATTCAGTCCCAAGAAAGTGTCAAAGGATTGAGAATTGCCCTGAAAATTAATTTTGATGCGGCTATTCATCAAGAAAAGTTAATCACAGCGCTAATTGGCCTGCACATAATCTTGTTAGATGTGCCACCTCTATTAACCGAAGTGGAAGCATTCCCATTTTTGCCCTGCCTCCTATGATTTTGTACCCATTAGTGATGTCAAGTTGTCAACCCTCCTTAGGCAGTAGCTCCCTCTGCTGGATTCTTGCTTTATCTTTTGTTTTGGGGTTTTTCTTGTTTTGTTCTCTGTCTATTTGTTCAGAAAAAAAATAAAAATTTATCAATGCTTTCTTATTGATACTCTAAGGTTATTTAAAGACAAATCTTACAATGAAAATAGACCCACATTTAGTTATCATCTAGGATAACCTAATCATACTATTAAACCAAATAGAAAGATGAACATATACTATCCTTGACTAGTACAACAGATCAATCCATGCAAGTTAGCAGCCATTGTGTTTCCCGCCAGGACATAAATTAGCTACAAATTGGTTTGTAGTTAATTCATATAAACCAGTCTAATAAAGTGACACGTGTACAGCTCTAGGTATTCCGATGTGAAGTCATCCTCGAGCCATGCAAACAGTTGTAGAAGAAGGTCCAAGCTATGTTGGAACTGATGACAAAATAAGGCTCTCAGCTTCATTGATCTCATCCAGTGGGTGTCTCAAGGCATTAAACCTCAATTCCTCACCATATATACTTGGATCCATTAAAAGTTCATGAACAACAGTTTGGCCTTCGAGCATGCTTACTACTGCAGACATGGTGGGCCTAAGTGCTGGATTAGAGCATAATAGAGCTACTTTGATCATTCTAATTGCCTCCTCATTGAACTCGGAACCCAACTTCGGATCCACCAGCTCCATTAGACTACCCTTTTGTTGTAGAACAAGCGCCTATAATAAGCATAGAAAAGAGAATGGAAATGAAATGTATCAAATCAATAGAAGAGAACAATGTAGCCAAATGTACATATATAGTAGAAAAAATATGTCATATAGCTGAACTCGCATCATGTTCCAAATTCATATATTAAAAGGGAAAGATCAATCTTACCCAATCTAGCAAGCATACATAATTATCATTTGGTCGAAAATTCATGTTGCTCTTCCCAGAACAATTTCCAATGCAACAACTCCAAAACTGTAGACATCGCTTTATAGGTTAGGTAACCCCATAATGCATATTCTGCGCCATGTACCCTCTACAAAATAAAGATTGTATTGTGAATCTTAGTTCACTACTATGAAGCTCTTATCTTATATTGAAAAAGTCCAACATGAACAGAATCTTAGTTGCCACATCTTCTTTCTTTTGCATTTAGCATGCAGCTATGAAATCAATAAACTGCTGGAATTAAGTGATAACTTCATTCCATCAAAGATACACAAAATTATTACTGGGGATGAAGATAATTTCAGTACTTCTGCAACTTGCAAATTGATTAAAAAAAAAAAAAACCTTGCAAATTGATAACTGATGTAGTCTTGCACCTTTACCCACACAAGTTGTAAATAGGGTTGGTTTATGACTCCAAAAGATGTGAAGAATTTATTTGTTCCACTTGGTAACATATAGCGGTTTGTGATCATATTTTAAATGGGAATTAAACAATTGGTATATATTTAGGGGCAGCATTATGTTAATGGTTTTTTTTTTTTTTTTTTTATAAACGGCCATTCATAAAAGCTGAGAAACAGCCAAGAAAGAAACAAAAAGCCTCACAAAGGAGGGAATAAGGGAGGTGGATCTTTTCCACTACAGATTGGGATGGAACTAGGGGGAGAAAAGTAGGGAATGCAGCCCGGGATAACCCTAGCCGCGGCCCTATATGCCGCATAGTGGGCGCAGAAGTTAGCACTTCTGTTGATCTTTCTCGCCTCCCAAAAAGAGGAGACTCGAAAGCTAGCTAAAATATCTGAGATTACATGATCAATGTGCCAATCAATGCTAAGAGCAGGATTGTTTAGAGATAAAATAACAATATGAGAGTCTCCTTCTAGGATGAAACTGTCCAGCTTTAGGGATGAAACCAGGTCACTTGCTAACTTGGCTGCAAGGGCTTCCCCGTATACTGGACTGCATGGAGGGCTTACTTGGGTGATTACTTTGATGATCTGACCTTTGGAGTTCCTGCAGACAGCAGCTTGTGTGGAGAAGGACTCACGGATGGCTGTGTCAAAGTTGACTTTGCAGAACCCAGGAGGTGGTTTCGACCATGCTTCAGTGACAGGATGCAACTTTGAAGACCAGGCTGCATGGTGCTCTAGTGCTACTCTGTTGATGTGAGCTGTTACAGAAGCCACATCTGGGATGACACCTTTGTGGGCAGCCTGATTTCTATAGAACCAAAGCAGGTCACATAGCACAGCAGCAAAGATTTGGAAATAATGAGAATCAGCACATTTAAAACCAAAAGAACTAGTAGGGGTTAAAATGCCTTGAATCCATTCAGCTAGACTTAAACCAGACCACTTCAGAGAATCTAGAGGCCAGGGTGATTGTCTCCAAGAGATTCTAGCAAAAAAGCAAGTGAAGAAGAGATGAGAAAGAGAATCCTCTTCAACCTTGCATAAAGGGCACACTAGATCAGTTTGGGGAATGGGGAAAACTGAATTTAACCTACTCTTGGAGGGGACAATGTCCCATGCAATTTTCCAAAGGAAGAGTTTGAGCCTATCATTAAGATTTAGTTTCCAAAGTTTTTTCCAGTTGGCTGCTGAAAGAGGGGATAAAGTCAGATTGGTTCTTTGACTACTTATCAGCTTGTGAGCTGACTTTGTGTTGAACATACCATTTGCAGATGGTGTCCAGATGAAATTGCTGGCAGTGTGGGTTGAGATGTTTATCTTAAGAACCTCTCTGATAGTAATATCATCAAAGAGATAATTAAGCAAAGACAGATTCCAAGCTGGGACAGTGGAGAGCGGTCATTTGAGAGGAGATCAGAAATCTTGAAGTCAGGAAAGGGATGAGAAAGCCAAGGAGATGGAGTGGGAGTGAATGAAGGTAAGCTAGGAATCCAAGAGGAGCTCCAGATTGGGAGAGAGGAGAGACTGTGGATTCGGTTGCAGGCACCTTTAGAGATGATAGAGATGGATTTTAGGATGCCTTTCCACAGCCATGAGGAAGAAGAAAGGGAGGGGGGGGAGAGAAAGGAGCTGGAATGTAAATACTTACAGTGCAGTTGGGCCACCCACATGGAGTCAAAATTTGTGAGAAGTTTCCACCCCAGCTTTGAAATGAGGGCTAAGTTCACCTCTTTCATTTTTCTCAACCCTAGACCACCCAAAACTTTTGGCATGCAGAGGGAGTCCCATGCCTTGAGGGAAAGGTTTTTATTCTTGTGAGCTGGAAACCCCCACCAAAAATTCTTGAATATCCTATCTAACTCAGAACAGAAGCTAGATGGAAGCAAAAAAGTACCCATTGCATATGAGGGCAGTGCTGCAGCTACCGATTTGATCAAAGTCAGCCTGCCAGCTTGAGAGAGTGTCTTGGCTCTCCATCCTTCTATCCTGCTCTTAACTTTGTCAATGAGGCCTTGGAATGCTCTCTTCTTTGCATTTCCCATCAAAATGGGAAGACCAAGATACATTGAGATGCCAAGGTTGGAGGGGTAAGGGAAAGTGACTGAGATGGCTGCAATTCTGGAAGGCCAGGTATTCCTGCTGAATTTGATGGAGGATTTTGAGGGATTTATAAGCTGGCCAGACCACTTGCAGTACTTTCTCAAGCAAGAGTTTATAGCAGCAGCAACAGAGGCAGTAGCTTTACCAAAAATTAGCAAATCATCAGCAAATAGAAGGTGATGAATGGCTGGGCAGGACCTTGCAATCTTCAGACCTTGAATGGAACCCTCCCTCT
Organism: Carpinus viminea; assembly: GCA_013348765.1. NCBI lineage: Eukaryota > Viridiplantae > Streptophyta > Magnoliopsida > Fagales > Betulaceae > Carpinus > Carpinus viminea. Next base: position 53,264,648 of record CP054667.1, read on the forward strand.
CCTCTTTGAACATGAGCCTTGAGAACACTTCAACCCCAAGATGAAGAGGAAAGGGATAAAGGATCTCCTTGTCTCAGCCCCCTACTAGGAGAAATGCAGCCGAAAGGGCTCCCATTAAGGAGGATAGAAAGAGAAGGAGTGGAGATGCATAATTTGATCCATGATAACCAGGTGTGGCTGAAACCAAGTTTTTCCATGATAGCCAACAAAAAGCACCATTCCATCCTATCAAAGGCCTTCTCCATGTCCATTTTCAAAAACATGTATCCACCTTTCCCTTTTTTGTTCTTGAAAGAATGAAGAAGCTCATGAGCCAATATAGAATTGTCTTGAATATTCCTTTTTGGCACAAAAGCAGATTGAAGAGGGGATATAATCTTTGGAAGAGTGGTCTTCAATCTGTTAGCCAGAATCTTAGAAATTATCTTGTAAACAATGTTACAAAGACTTATTGGCCTGAATTGATGAGCAGTATGAGAACCACTGGCTTTTGGAATCAATGCAATGAAGGATTTGTTCTGTTCACTCAACAAGCAGTGATTAGAGAAGAACTGATCCACACAAACCAGTACCTCCTTCTTAATCAGATGCCAATACTTCTTGTAGAATAGTGCTGTAAAACCATCAGGACCCGGGGCCTTGGTTGGACCAAGACTATCTAAAGCTTCAAGAATTTCTGCTTCACCAGGTATAGAACATAAGAAGGCATTATCCTCCTCAGAGATCACAGGAGAGAACAGGTCCAAACACTCAGGCTCAATGGTGGGGTTAGAGGTAGTGAAGAGGTTTGAAAAATGAGCTAGGAGGTTACCACCTATTTCACCTCTAGAAGACACCCAGAGTCCTGAATCCAACTTCAGGAAATTTATAGCATTAGCTCTTCTTCTAATCAGGGTGGATGTGTGGAAGTACTTGGTATTAAGGTCTCTACATGTCAACCAAGTTTCCCTAGATTTAGACTTCCAAAGAGATTCTTCTTTAACCAAAAGATTATTCAAATCCTGTTTCAGACTAGCTTCTTGATCAAAATTAGAAGGGGAAGGTGTTTTTTGCTGAACTACATCAATAAGGTTGAGGGTTTCCTTGATCTTTTTATGGATGTTACCAAAATGTAGAGAGTTCCACTTAAGGAGGGCTAATTTGGTAAGGTTCAGCTTAACAGGTAGGCAATTATCTGGGTAAGGTGGGATGTACTTTTGCCAAGCTAATTCAATGACCTGTTCACAAAAGGGGTCTTTGGACCAGAACTCCTCAAATCTAAATGGCCTTGGCAGAAAGCTGGAGGTTGAGTTTGTGTTAAAGGAGATGGGGTTGTGATCTGAGTTGTGTGCAGGCAGATGAATCAAGGAGTAATTCGGGTGAAGAATAACCCAAGAGGGAGAAGCCAGCCCTCTATCCAACCTTTCTTTGATATTTTCCAAACCAGTTCTGTTATTTGACCAAGTGAATGGATTTCCAGCAAATCCAACATCTATCATACCAAAATGATCAATAAACCTTCTAAAAGGGCACCTGGAGGAGCTAGAGACTGGTCTGCCACCAGTTTTTTCAGACTGATTTACCACAGAATTGAAATCACCTATGCATAGCCAGGGGGCTTCAATGCCCTCCCCTGTGGCTGCAAATGATTCCCAAAAAGCCCTTCATCACTTCTTTTAGGGGGCCATAGATACATGAGAGGATCCATGGAGAATGGGGGGGGTCAGATTTACACCAAGCTGAAATGATGTTTGAGTTTGAGATGAAACACTCAAGGTCCACTCCTGGGCGCCAAGTAAGAACTAGGCCACCACTAGAACCAGAAGCAGCCACTTGAGTCAAGAGGAAGAAACCAAGCCTGTTCAAAGTAGCAGAGACTTGGGGGGGGGAATTTTGGTTTCAGACAAGAACAGCACATCAGGAGATTGATCCCGGATCAATCTCCTCAGAGTTTGAACTACAGCAGGCCTAGACAGCCCCCTGCAGTTCCATGACAAGATTTTCATAGGTTCTGGGGAGGCTTGGCAAAGCCCCCCTTTGTCTTAGTTGCAACAACTGGCTCAATGGCTGCTGGGCCAATTTTTGACTTCCCTTTTCTAGCAGCTTTGAACAATGCTCTAGCAGGTTTTAACTCCATGCTGCCGGGGCTATAAGTAAGTAAATTGGATGTGGCTGAGTCTGGAGGTTCTGCTAGAGCAACAGCACCACCAGGGCTTTTTCTAGTAGTGGAGAGAAAATCAGTAGGGCAGGGTCTTTTTTTGTTTTCATTGCAGCAGGGGAAAATGGAGGTGGTGGGGTTGGAGAGAGTTGGTCTGTCTTGGATGGATATAATAGGTTTTTTTGTATTTCTGGTATTGTAGGGGGTTCTTTTGGCAGTTATTTTTGCAGAGTGGCAGGTGTTTTCAGTGGTAGTGGGAGGTATAGACTGGTTGTTGGTAGTTGGGCTTGTGTCTATAGGGGTGGTGGGCTTTATCTGGCCAATTTTGGAGGGCTTTCCCTGGGGGGGGTCCAGCTGGTTGAGCTTTGATGAGGGATTGGGAATGGATTGGCTAGTTGAGGGGGAAGTGGTATTTGAGAACAGTTGGATTGGATTCTGGAATAAGGAGAGAGCATTTAATGTGTGCTCGATTGTTTTCTCCTTTGTGACTGTTGATGTGTTGGTTGTGCAGGGTAAAACTTGAGGAGGTGTGGTTACAGACTTGGGAGGTTGGGACCAGAGAGCAGAAAAGGGTTGAGACAGGGGATTTTTGGAACTTGTGCAGATATTTTGCTGGTTTTCTTTGGGTGTTGAGCTTGGGAAGCATGGCGAGTTGGAGTTTAATCCCAAAGAATTAACAGATTCTTGGTGATTAACATTAGCACTTGCAGCAGACATGGAGACAGGAAGATTAGAAAAAACATTAACCTTAAGAGAGATAAGGTACCTGTTTGGGTGTTTATCCACAGGCCGAGCTAGGCATGAAGCTTGATGATGACCTATCTTCCCACAATCAGTGCAGTAGACATCCAGTCTTTCATATTTCAGACTAACCCAACAAAGAGAACCATCACCTCTATTGAAGTTGAAACCAGAAAAGAGTGGTTTGAGGACATCAATGGCTACTAAAACTTTTAGGTAGCTTCTGAATGCAATAGTTTCACCACTATTATCCTCCACTTTCATGAACTGACCAAGCCCTTTGCCAATGGCAATGGCATTTTTAATGGTCATATTCTGCAGTGGTAAACCATGAATTTGAATCCAAAAAGGGACTTCAAACAGAGGGAGATCCATTATGGTGGCAGTGGGTTTCCAAACTTGGATAGCTAAGAGGGAACCATTCACATTCCAGACATTTGACAGGATTCTTGAGATGTGAGATTGGTCAGAAAATTTGAAGAGAAACAGATTTGGCCCCAGAACAGCAAATGAGAATGGATTGGCAAAAAACCAGGCTTTGACCAATGCAGCATGAACTGTCTGATTATGTTGGGTTTTTTGGGAGATGATTTTTCCTACTAGAGGAAGAACTTCAGTAGGGATCAGATCTTGGGGTAAAGTTTCCAACTGAGAAGAGGGATCCTCCCAGGAAAGAGCTGCTGTTTGTGCTATTAACGAGTCCACATCTAGATTATCCATAACAGCAAGGGAGGAGAGGAGAGGATGGAGGAGTAGGGAAACAGATATGGTAAAAGGTAAGGAGCAGAGCACGGTTACTTGGATTGGAAGAAAGCTTGCATGGGAAGAAAACTAAGAAGAAAACAGAAGATGGCAGCTCAGGAAAGCTGGGATTAGTAGAGGAGAGGAACAAGGGGAGAGTAGGAGAATTTTCACAGGAAAAATCCCGAGGGATAGTTCTTTCTAGGTGAGAGAACTGAGCTTTTCCACTGAGGAAGGTATTATGTTAATGGTTGAGTAGACAGGTTTTTCTCCTTTTTTTTTTTTTTTTTTTTTTTTCCTTCCTGCAAATTTTACACTACAAGGAAATTGAGTAAATGTTTGTTACATCCAGTATTGGGGCATAATAAATCTACAGCAGACTATCAGTTCATGTTTCATATTTAGACCAGTTTGCAAAGCATAAACTGATAATTGTGGAATCATGTAGTTATGAATTTCTCTGCAATCATGGTTTTGTTCTGAATATAGACTGATTGCATCCTACCACATGCTGAAGTCAGGACTTATAGTAATTTCCATATGGAAAATATTCAAATATGCAGAGACTTTAAATGCTGCCTTGTTTTGGTTTAGTTTCAGGAAGCATTTCACATAGACATTAAGGTTACTAGTTGTTCCAATCATCTATTGGTCCATAAATAGAGAGGCCAAGCAGAAAAGTCACAAGTAGGTCCAAATTGAAAGAGAGATGGAAATATGTATCTTACATTGTTCCAGCAACTCGAGTGCTGATGTGGGACTTTCCGCCTTCATCAAGCTTGGCCAAACCGAAGTCAGAGATCTTTGGATTAAGGTCCCTATCCAGTAGAACGTTGGTAGTTTTGATGTCTCTATGAACAATCCTCAGTGTTGATTCCTCATGTAAGAAAGCCAGGCCTCTTGCTATACCAATGCATATTTTCTGCCTTGTAGTCCAGTCCAATTCTAATCGGTATTCCTCTGGGCCTACATTTTGCATAGATAGTCCAATAGGGAATTCATCAACTTGGTCCTTATTATAGACCATTTGCAGGGTTTGGATCCTAGGTTTTAATCAACTCAGAATACTAAAGTGAAAAATTCAGCTTACCAAACAAGACACGTGCTAGGCTATTGTTTTCCATGTATTCATATACCAAGAATAGTTGATTTCCTTCAACACAACAACCATATAATCTAACAAGATTTGGGTGAAGATATCATGCCTATTTAGTTCACAAATTCTCGATTTCCTTGATTTGATTTTGAAGAAAGTTTCTTAACTGCAATTATAGTACCATCTAACAGTATACCCTGCACCAGAAATAGAAAAATATACAGCTTCAGGTATGCATTCATTATGTAATTAGGTGCCTCTTAGGTATCATGGATAAGTAAGAAAAATAAAATAGAAATCCTAAAATTGAAGAAAGTTGATGTTGTGGGATACCTTGTATACAGATCCAAAACCACCTTCCCCAATTTTGTTTGCAGCATCAAAATTATTAGTAGCTGCTTTGATTTGCCTGTAGGTGAAAAAACCAATTTGCAGATCTAATCCTCTCAGATCTGTCAAAGGAATGAAAAGGAGAGGCTAAGATGTCAGATTGTATCTTAAAAATAATATGACTAGTTTTATTAGTATTTTTGTGTCTATTGACTACTTATAAGTTGTCAGATAGAATTTGACCAAATAAATGCCGTGAGAAGGAACCACACTGCAGTTGATCAGCCACTTAAACCCCAATTTTTTTCAAGATTTAGGGTTTCATTTTGATTCCTACGTTTTCCCATCAATTACAGGTGTCTTCGGAATAAAAAAAATAAATTGAAAAGAGAGGAACTTCATTGGTGCCTATTAGGCTATTACCAAGAGATATGCCTTTTGGTTCTTTTTAACACTTAAGATCATTTAGAGGACATTTCAGAAAGAGAGTTAATTGAAATTCAATCTTTTATCTCTTGCAAACTTCTTCTACATGGGTCCTTCTTAGACATTTAGATTTTATGAAAAAACAATGATCTCATATTTCTGTATGTTTTGGTCATATAATTTATGATTATGATTGGAACCGACTCCAGTAGCAGTATTGTTAAAGCCCAAGAAAACTATCGTGAAGACAGATTCTTATGCTTTGCAATCCAGCAACCGTATAGTTGCTTTTCATGGTGTACTTTGGATTGCTGATTTTTCATCTAGGGAAAAATGTTCTATAATATAACACACAAACTGCAATAGTATATAAAGCCCTTGGGAAATTGCAGTACATTGTTTCAACTTCATGAATAGTTGGAGATAAATTATCCAAATGAGCGGCTGCTGATTACCTTTTTCCCTTGATATCCTGCCTCCTATGTAGCTTTTCCACCAAAGAAAGCCTATAATCATAAAAATGAGCAATAGCACTGATACTACAGCTCCAACAACAGTCAATATCTTCCTGTCATCATCAGGGGACTGAAATCTGCAGATGAGAAAAAATAGTAAGGAAATTGGTTATAAAGTTGCATTCTGGAATACAAGTAGTACCATACAGATATATATATATAGGCGGATCAATCCAAAACAAGATATGAACGGATGGTTCAAACACACAATAATCAGAGTACGTAAAAAGAAGACTATAACCTTGATTTGAGTAATACTTTTAAAGAAAATAATCATGGGTTTTACCAAAACTATAACATGCTATGCTTTTGCTGTTCCATCAAAACAAGAAGTTGGATAGTAAAAGATTCTCATACTGCAAGAAATGGTTACCAGCTTCAACGGAGATAGCTGAGATGAGAGGACCATATGTTCCTGCTCTGTTGTCCCTTTCCCAGCCCAATGAAAGCGGATCTGTAAAACTTTATCCCTCACAACTGCTTTAAATTCCCTAAAAACTGCTTTATCAACCCCTTGTGCAGCATTTTCAATATCAAAATCCTTCAACTCCAGTTTTTCCTGTAACAAGTAAAATCAATAAAATTGTGTTCTATGTATAAAGCAAAACAAATATGACATCATACCTGGATATAAACATCAAATATCCGTCTTTCAAGACTGTAAAAAGATCTGTTGTCTCTGAACACTATCTCTGCAAAGTATAGTTTCACAGTATATTCTCCATTTGCCAAGCAACGTGCATAATATGTTAGAGATAGGGGAGAGAGTCGTGCACTTGTGTATAATTCAGAGTTGTTCATTCTGAGTATTGACACATTATTTGCTATGTACTGTTTTGAGGTACTGTTAATATCCCAAAAATGTCCAGTGCTACTGATTCCCCAACTAGCAGTTAATGGAAGAAATTTTGCTGGACCTGCTAGGTCTTGATCCCTTCATACTCTATGTTCTCAATAGTTGTTGAGCTTCCACCACAATTTATATGCAAGGAATACTGATCTACACAGAAACAACATATTTTTGATGAGATAGGATACGAGCAAACGTTATAGAGCAAAAGGAAATTAACTTGTTTTGGTAGTTCATTTACTAGGTTGCCAGAAACAAGATGAAATATTAACTGTACCTTTTCATTTCTGAAAGAAATTATCAAAAAGGAAGGCCTGACAACATAAGTAAAGCATACACCTCAGAATTTGAATGTGAGGTAAAATAATTACCTTTTGAGCATGGAAAGTTCTGCAGGCACTCGCTTCCTAGTGTTCTTAATTAATGTCATATAAGAAAGAAGAGTGAACTTAAGCAAGTTTAAGTGAAAATGGAAATCCTTCTGCAAAATAAAAGCAAGAAAAAAAAAAAGAAAACATTGGTTCTGCTTATTAGTTTGCAAGTTAGATGCTTACAAGTTGTTCGATCCAGCGAAGCTCTCAAACAAATTTCTGATGAAATGAGAAACTAGTAAGCTTTGGAAAACTAGAAAGCTTATGAAGAGAGCAAAGTATGCAAAGCTAAACTTAAGAAAAGTTCTTACAAAGTTTCTCGACAAGAAGGTGTCGCAGAGCTTTTTGAAAAATTATTATAAGAAAGATCTATTTCACTGCAAACAAACATATTTTCATTAAAAACATGCTATTAATACATCAGAAAAATGGTACCTTCAAAAAGATATGATGAAATTTTTTACACTAAAAATTGGGAACATCTAGAGATGATTGTAGTTTGAATATTTCAAAAACACCTAGACATATTAAATCTAACCCCATATAGAATTAGTATGATTGACTGCATCTAACATGACACAAAATCAACACTTCGGTCTATCAATTCAAGTTAAGACCACCTAACTTCTCTGCCAACTCTAAATTAACTGTCAATATGGTGGTGCCACATAACAAACAACCACAGCATAATAACTGAAAATCTTTGATAAATTATTTTTATTTTGTTGTCTTTTGTTTTCTATTCTTAAAGAAAAATTAACAAACTATCTGAGACACTCTTTAAAATGCAAAAGAGTTTTTACCTTTATGTCACGTCAAATCACTTTTTCAAAAAACAAAAAACCCACCAAAACACATTAACAAGCATATCAGATTTTTCTGCCACTCTTTTTTACTAGTGTCAAATGCTGCAAGATGCAAATTAGAGCTAGTAGAAAATCGATTTAATTCACTATATATATTGATGGAGATCTCCCATTGACCATAAAGAGGCCATGAGATGAATCAAAGTCAAGGTAATATATATTTGAACATTCTGAATGCTTGTAAAGATTATATATATGGAGAACCATAATAAATAAATAAATAAATGTCATGCAAATTTCAAGTGGAAATCAAGGTGAATTACTAGTCATTGTTTCTGTTTTTATCCAGTCTGAATAGGCCCATTGAGCAAGTTGCTTGTCAGAAACCTGTTCAAATAGCAACACAATTACACATTGGTTAAAAACTTATTTGTATAATTACTAATGGAAGAAAATGGACAAAAATTGAAGGTAACACAGGACATGACACATACATGCCTTTATAATCCATATACCTATTGTTGGAATTAAGTTTCATAATTGAGAGTATCACAATCTCTCTTAATCAAATCCTAACATTCTTAAGTCTCACTTCAAAATCTTAATGCCCTAATGCCATATGGCATAACTAAGTTGGCTCAATACAATTTACACAGTTCTTCTACACTTATAAAATGATTAGTCAAAGTCACAATTGGAATTCCTAAAGTGATTTATATAACCTAGTCTCATCTAATATGGAACCAATGTAGGACTTAGCATCCATACAGCGTATTCACAATCTATCAACCCATTGGAAGACTTAATTTAACTGAGTCTCACAATATTTTGTCAACCAAGAAAGCAGTAGCCTTATTCACACTATATTTCACAAGACTAATCAAAGTTACAATTAGAGCATCATAGAGTTACTTGTATAACCTAGTTGTTTCACTTAATATGAACCAATGTAGGACTTAATTTTCTAGGGTGTCATAAATATCTCACTTACATCCCTAACATCCTTATCTCGGCCCACGCCACACTAAAATATTCCAATGCCATATGGTGTTACTAGATTGGCTTTGATACCATTTATCACAACCCAAGAAAAGCGTTAGTCATATATGTGACTCTAAAATGACTAGGTAGTCAAAATTAGAGTTAGAGCTCTCTAAAACTACTTATACAGTTAAGCCTCAATTGTACACAATCGATGTATGACATATTTGGGGTATCACAAATATAAATGGTAATCATAAGCACTCTAATCTCCTTGATGATATATTTGTGTGCTTTGTGCTGCTTTAAATTGTTTATTTCAGCTTCTCTGCAATAGAGCTAGATTTAGGGTTTTGATGCCACACTTACAATCTTTTCAAGTGTGTTAGGGCCTTCAATATCCGGAATCTCCTTCTAATCTGTTGAAGCTGAGGTCTCTACATGGATATATGAAAAGGTGTTATAATAACACAAAATAAGTTTTATAAAATGACCTAAAGGTGAACATATTGAACCTGATAAGACATTAATGTCCAGCTTTTAAAGTGTAGAATCAGAAAATATCTTAATTCTAGAGATGAATGAGCAAAATCATTATTGAAAATAATTATCTAACGTATGCTTTAATATGCCAATATCTATACATGGTAGCCCCTCCAATCCACAGCACCTCCCCCAAAAAAAAGGAAGAAAAAAAAGAAAACTTCACACATCCGTATGTCTGTAAATTAAGTATAAAGTTCTTAATGGAGATAATTAACAGGGTCTAATACAAGCATCTGGGGCCTGTAGTGCACTAATGTTTCAGTAAACAAAGCAAAAATGAGAGGAATATAGAAAGGACAGAAGGACTACAAAATTGTTAGCTCTTCCATTTCTGATATATTTGCAGGATTGTTCCAAAAGATTGCAGCTCCTTAACATCCTGCATTGTCAACCGACATCATCTAAGAAAAAGTGCTACAACTTTGTATTATTAGAGTTCTTGAAAGTTTACAGTAAAAGAATGACATACAATTTTTCCATGCCTGTCATGTTACTTAACAGTGGAAATTTAGAACCCTCACCAAATAAGTCACTAATCCTTCTGCACAAAATTGGATAAGTGTTAGTCTCTTAAAGCAACAAGTCTTGTTAATTTGAGCATGACATGAACAGAGATTTTATGCAACCCAAGCGTACTTAGAAGGCAGAACTCACAGCTCAGTTAAATTACTCAGGACAGAAATGCTAGGAGGAATGGGCCCCTCAAGACCACTAGCTTCAATTTCTCTGTTAAAAGCAAAATTCTAATGGGTTAGATTACACCTGACCTGAATATTCTACTAGAAGAGATTTAACATTACAGGAAGAATAAAAAAGAACACATACAATTTCCGAATAACTTTCCAACTTTGAAAAATGTCAGGTATTCTTCCAGTGAAGTTGTTCCTGCTAATCCTACTGCATATGGCCAAATTGGAAACATAATTGAATAACATAGAAACATGAAGCTTTCCAAGCAAATAGCTAATGCTAAATAAGTATAGAAATGAGTTAAAGCCACTTACAATTCATCTAATCTGGTTAGCTTAGTGAGAGAGATAGGTAACTCTCCAGTGAGATTGTTGGAACTAAGAATACTGTAGTCATCAAATAGAGTTCAGACCAGGTCAACTTACTTAATTAAGAAATGAATCATCAAATCTGGTTTGGAAGAAAAAAAAAATGATAAAAAGAAACACTGACAGGCACTCCAACTTAACCAAATCTCCAAGTTGAGGGGGAATAATTCCAGAAAACAGATTGTTCTGTATGTTCCTGAAAATATAGTCTTTGTCAATAACAAAGCTGGGATAAATCAATTCAAACAATCATGCAACATTGCCAGATAGAATTAGAGCATACAATGTTTTAAGGGTGATAATGTTTCCCAGGAAGCTTGGGATTGGTCCTGATAACTTGTTTACTTTAAAGGACCTGCATTAATAAACAAGCTTAATTCAATAGGAATGAATATTTACAGGGTAAAATCATAGGCTAATTGAGTAGAAACGTACAGATGTGTCAACTTTAGAGAAGCCCATTGGCTTGGAATTGTACCAGTAAGGTAGTTTCGAGAGAGATCACTACAAGGGAGAGGATATTAGAAGATTAAATCAATTTTCAAGGACTAATCAGTAAAACACAATTACTCTTCTTACATCTTCTGCAGGTAGTGGAGCTTCACTAGGGAAGGTGGAGGCACACCATCAAGATCCTGCCCTTCAAGACATCTGTGTATGTGACATGAACACTTATAGGTAAAAGATCAAATATCATCTGATTATTCTTCCATCACAGCTTTTAAAACCCTTAATCTGTTAGGACAAGGATTTTCTTCACATATATATATGTTAGAACAGAAAATGAGAACATGGAAAATATCACTGGCTTAGAAGTAAACAATATTTCAACCCACTATGCCATAGCTAGTGATTCAACATTGTGTCAAAGCAAAAGTCTCGGTTCAAACTTTTTCTCTATAATTTATCTTTGATTTCAACTAAATATTTCATGTTGGATTGAGTTTGAATCCACAGGCGTATTAAAAATACTAATTAAATGAATAAATTTATCATTTTTTATCGGATAATTTAACACAAAGATTAAAGAAATTGCATCAATTTACTTATAAGGTCTATCACTCAAGCTAGGCAGCACATTCATGGTGGGAATAGGTGTGCTAAGCCACCTGGGTTACTAAAACAGGAATCTTTCATACTAGGAAAAAAAGAAAAATCTTTAAGGTCTTGTTTTTTTTGGGGGGATGAATAATCCTTAATTAGGTCTACAATACTGAAAAACAATTTGGCAGTTGGGTTGATGAACATAAATGCATCGTGCATGGATGGAAAGGAATACAATTACATTGCAAAGCGCAAAGATGAAGAAACCTCTTACAGAAAGTTGTGCGGATAACAGAATTTTTTTTTTTTTTTTAAACAACAAATTCAAAGGCTAAAATGTTTTTTTTGTCAAAAATGATTTCCTAAAAAAATTTCAGTGTTTGACACGTACCAAAAAATTACAATATATTTTTATATATATTTCATTCAATCATATTAAATCAAACCGAGTCTTGGCAATGTCCTAGTTTCTGTGGGGTCCTACAAAGGATCTCATGAGTCCTTATTTAAGTGGATGTTTGCCTGTTTGGTACTCTTTCTCCATGGTTCGTGAGTAAAGTCTGAGTTTAATTCTTATTTATGTCATTGATTCACTCCCATTTAATTATATATTCTATGGGTTGGGCATTTGAGAAAATGAAAGGTACTTACAGCTGAACCACGTGACATACACGTGACGACTTATCTGCATGTTATTAATTGCAACACACGGAATTCTGGCACGTTGGCCTCAAAGCGATTTTGGTGTTTTCCAGCTTGGATCATCGGTGCAAGGATCTACACTGAAATTCCAATCTTTCTTCCCCATTTCTTTGCCTATTTTACGAAGGGCTTCTACTGCATATATAATAATACACCAAACTCATCAATTATTTTTCCATTTATTTTGCCTTAAAATGCTCCATATATACTTGACTCTACTTAAAAGTAAAGCAATGTTTTTCTTACCAAAACTAAAAATAAAAAATGTAATGAAATTTCCATACAACCTCACCTCCATATATTTTTTTAAAAATGTCTTTTGACATGTTTTGGGGTCTCCTAAAATTAGGCAATTTAAATTTCAGAAATTATGGTAGTTTAGAAGAGAGCAAAGGCCTATTTGTTCAGCAGGTGGACTGGTTTAAAAGAAATTTATATTCATTTCAAGTGGTGTGTATATGAAGACAATATTAGCATGTGATTTAAAAAGAATAAAATAATATAAAATCATGTAAACTATTAGATACACTAATTTTTAAATCTTGACCATGAAATTGACACTACATTTGATTTAAAATGGAGAGGATCCCTATCCAATGTTTCATAGTCACCCATCAATGATTGGCTGCTAAACCCGATACTACTGAGTGAATTAAGCACAAATCCCACCGGACAAGGATACTCTCCATTTCAAGCATAGATACAACTCTGTCTCCTGGCATTATTGCCTTCTTGGAGTATATCAATGAGAAGAAGAAGAAGAAGGAGGTCTCCTCACCTTCATCATCTGGAGTAGGGCCTAGACGGCCTGCTTGCGCTTCCATGCACAAAAGCAAGAAGATGAGTTGAACAAAGAAAATAGAAGGAACAAGTCTTGCCATCATCTCCTCTACTGATCACAAGGCCTTGCAATAATGCTGCATGCATAGAAAATGTGATATCTCAATATCATAAATTACTAAAAATGATCAATTATATCAACTAAATCAATTATTTGATGGACCACACCTAATGAAGTGAAAATCACTGGTTTGAATCCTCTTCTTCCCTCTTGTGTGGACATGTCAAAAAAAAAAAAAAAATCAAATATTTGATGTTACATTGTTACTTAAGAGACCCCTTCGACCTTCACATTTATATCTCCAAATGTTTAGCCATCTAATCGTCATTAATTTCCAAATATTTCTCAAAAACAAAATAATAATAATAATAATAAGGGGAAACTTCAGATAGCCCTTTGAACTTTTAGCCAATTACACAAACCCTTCTTGAACTTTTAAAACTCTCACTTACCCCCCTTAAACTTTCATTTGCTCTCACTTAGATTCCTCACTTTAAAACTCACCGTTTTGAGCACCAAAATGACATTGCTTTTGGGCATTAAACACAATTTGAGCTGTTTTAGGGCATTAAAATGTTCTAAGTGAGAGTAAATGAAGTTTAGGGGGTAAGTAAGAGTTTTTAAAGTTCAAGGAGAAGTTTAGGGGTTATCAAGTTTTTCCTAATAGTAATAATAATAATAATTTCCATATATAAATGCTTCTCTAGTAATTAAACCTGCAATAATTGAATAATGTAATGCAGTATCTACCAAATTCTAACCTTACAATTGCAATGCTTGTGTTTGAGCCCTTGGTAGTCTGCAATTAGTAGGAATGGGGAGAGACTATATACATATATATATAGAGAGAGAGAGAGAGAGAGAGAGAAACTCCCATGTCTAAGCCGGAGCTCCAGACCAATTTAATGCAATACAATTGCAGAAAGTAGGGGTTTCTTGACTTGAGTAAACAAGCAGGTCAAGGCCAGCAAATTAGTATTGAAATAAAAGAGAAAATAAAGAAAGGAAAAAGGGGTTCCTACTTCCAAGTCTACACGCCACATTAATATTTATGTTAGACTTTTGGTCTTTCTTCTCTTATGGCAGACATCTTTGACTTTGGACTTTGGGATTTCTTTTGTATTACCACATTTAGAATATGTTTTTGAGTGTTTGATGGTTTGAGTTGTTTGTTAATATTCATTTTGTATAAGAAGAAAAGAAAGAAAAAGAAGAAGAAGAAGAAGAAAAAAAAAGCTATTCTAAGAAAGTGTTGCCAAACGAGACCTTATTAGTCTTCTAAGTTGTGGAAAATCAATGCATTAAACACGGACTTTTTGGTATACAAAATCAACTTATCATTGGCTGGCTACTTGTTGGCAACGCCAATCAAGCGAAAATTGGTAAGATTTTGTAATATCGACTATTAAAATATTAATTAAATAATAATTTTAACTTAAGCAATAACTTAATATTGTCTATGTAGTTTACTTCCTATTTTAATTTAGAAACGCCCTTTACATCTTTCCCAATCCTTCTTTCATCCTCGCAATTTTCAAAATTACCATTATTTTTTACAGTAATTTTGAAATTTGAGAGAATAAATGAATAATTTTCTTTCTAATTTAATATTTTACATGCATGTTTCAAGTTGAATGAAATAGTACGAAACCATGTTTTCAAATGATTATAGATTGAGGGAACGCATCAAATCGAGGATATTACAAAGACAAACTCAATGTTCGCTACACTTGGTAGAGAATGTCTGCTGCAAGAATGATCAGTGCATATGATTGCATGATTGCTTGACAAAGTTCATAAGCAACTTCAGCATTTATGTATATGGAAATTGTTCTTGAATCTGCGAATTGTCGCTTTGTAGGACATGTTTATGATACAAATCTTGAGTATAACTCACTCTTGAAAATGAGCTCACAAGAAAGAGTATCAAAGAGCTTATATACACATAGTTAAGATTAGACTTAACTCATGTAGGACACTAAGATCCTAACAGTTTAATACAAGGAATAATCTTTATTTAGGAACATGAATGAATATTACTGAAAATACAATGAGTTCGAATGCAATGACAATTCATAATACCGGAGGTGGTGCTACCACCCCAGTATTATGTTACAGTGACTAGCTAGTCATATAATGTTTTGAATTTTTTATTTTTTTATTTATAAATTTTAGGTTGAAAAATAAAAATAATGAATTTTTGAAAAAACCCATCATGTTCCTCAAATAATAGCTATTCCTCATTTTTTTTAGAGGAATTAGCTCTTCCTCTACTTAGGAAAGGTATAGTGTGTAACCAAACCAAAAAATGGCGATTCCATAAAAATAATTATTTCATTTAAAGGGTCTATTCCACATACCAATCACCTAGCCTTCATGTCGACAAACTTTTTAGTAAGACATGTTCTCTGAACCAGCTGGACCTTAAAACTTACCATAAGAGGGGTTGAGTTCTAGCATGGCATACTGATTCCCATGTTCAGCTCAGTTTAGCAGGATGTTTCGTGTTAAATGGAAGAAGAACCTAAGCCTTCATATGTGGGGGGAATTAAGTAATCCTCGTAGTTGATGTTTCTTTCTTGTTATTTCATGTCTGCAGCAATAACATGAGCAGAGACAACTAGAATAGAAGGTATATACATCTAACAATATTAAAATCTCTAGACTAGCTGCATACATGTAATATAATGTAACCAAAAAAAAAAAAAAAAATTCTACAATTTGATCAAATATCTTTAGCTTCATCTTACAGACATATTCATCTGCAAGTTTACCTCTGATTGGAGTTGGAAAAGCAAATGCAGCTTTTCCAACTCGAAGAAGTGTTTTGCATGGTACTGAAAAATCAAGATTAATTAGATAGAGATCCAGGAAAGATGTAGAAGAAGAGCCAAGCTATGTTGAATCTAATGACTGAATAAGGCTATCAGCTTCACTGACCACATCAAATGGGTGTGTTACGGCTTTAAACCTCAATTCCTCGCCATATATACTTGGATCCGTTATAAGTTCATGAATAACAGTTAGGCCTTCGAGCATGTTCACTACTGCAGACATGGTAGGTCTAAGTGCTGGCAATGAATTAGCGCATAATATTAATAAAGCTACTTTGATCATTCTAACTGCCTCCTCGTTGAACTCGGAACCCAACTTTGGATCTACCAGCTCCATTAGATTAGCCTTTCGATTTAGAACAAAGGCCTGGAAGAAGCATAGAGAAGAGAAGGAAAATGAAATGTAGCAAATAAAAAGAAAAGAACAAAGTAGCCAAAACAAGTAGTAGAAAAATAAAACATACATGTAGCTGAACTCACGCCTAAAGCGAATGAGTCAATCTCAACCTAGTTTAGTTTATTTAAGCAGAAAGCCACAAAGAAGCAAACCTTCTCCAGGCCATGTTTCAAATTCATATATTAAAAGGAAAAGATCAATCTTACCCAATCTAGCAAGCATACATAATTCTCATTTGGTCGGTATTTCATGTTGTTCTTCCTTGCAACAATTTTCAATGCAACAACTCCAAAACTGTAAATGTCTGCTTTAGAGGTTAAATAACCCCATAATGCATACTTTGGCGCCATGTATTCTCTGCAAAATAAAGATTTTATTTTGACTCCTAGTTCACTAGTATGAAGCTCTTATCTTATATATTTGAAAATGTACAACATGAACATGAATAGAAACTTACCACCTCATATTTCTCTTCCATTAGCATTCAGTTATGCAATCAATAAGCTACTAGAATTGAGTGGTAATCCATTCCATCAAGGATACACAAAATTATTATCGGCAGGGAAGAAGATAATTTCATTACTTTTGCAATGCAAATAGATAACTGATGCAGTCTTGTACCTTTGCCCACACAAGTTGTCTAGTCATTGAGCTCAAATTTAATGGGGTTGGTTTTACAATTCAACAAGATGTCAAGAATTCCTCTGTTTCACTTGGTGACATTGTAGCAGTTTCTGAGAATATTTGAAATGGGAATTAAAGCATTGTTATAGGGAAACAGAATATTTGGACACGAGTTTCTCTAAATTATTTAATTCTTAATTTAAACCAAGGGAGTGTATGTTTAGGGGTAGCACTTACGTTGAGGGTCGAATAGGCAGATATTTGGACACGAGTTTCTCCAAATTATTAGTTCTTGTTTCATGTTTAGAACAGTTTCCATATGGAAACTTTTCGAATATGCGGAGACTTTAAATACTGCAGTTGTTCTTGTTCGGTTTCATGGCAGCATCACACATATACATTAAGGTTAATATCTGTCCCTGTTATCTCTTAGTCAATAACTAGGGAGGCCAAACAGAAAAGTAACAAGTAGGCTCCAATTGAAAGAGAGAGGGAAAGATGTAGCTTTCATGGTTCCAGCAACTCGAGTGCTGATGTGGGTGTTTTCCTCTTTGTCAAGCTTGGCCAAACCAAAGTCAGAAATCTTTGGATTAAGGTGTGTATCCAACAGCACAAAAATTGTTTTGATGTCTCTATGAACAATTCTCAGGGTTGATTCTTCACGCAAGAAAGCCAAACCTCTTGCTATGCCAATGCATATTTTCTGCGTCGTAGCCTAGTCCAATTCTAACCGGTATTCATCTGGACCTGCATTTTTCGTAAGTAGTCCAATGGGGAATTCATCTACTTAGTTTCTTATATAGATCATTTGCAGTGTTAGGCTCTATGCTTTAGTCGATGTAGAATACGAAAGTGAAAAATATAGCTTACCAAACAAAGCGCGTGCCAGGCTATTGTTTCCATGTTTTCGTACACCAAGAATAGTTGATTTCCTTCAACACAATATCCATACAATCTAACAAGATTTGGGTGTTGTAAAGGGAGGATATCATTCCTATGTCGTTAACAAATTCACAATTTCCTTGATTTGATTTTGAAGACAACTTTGCCCTTATTTTTTATTTTTTATTTTATTTTTTAAAAATGGTCATTATCATGAAGAAAAATACAATTTTTCTTTCTTTTTTTTTTTGTGTGTTTTTTGACAAAAAAAAAAAAGAAAAGAAAAAAAGAGCAAAGTTGTGCTCAAATTGGTCAAAAAAGTTGGATCTAAATAAATCCATTTTAAATCAATAGTAGATCGCACAAATCTAATGGTTGATTGTAAGAGCACTAGCAACAGCTTCCCAATCATTTTCCCTACATTTAGAGAATAAAACTACTTTTTGATTCCCTATTAAAAAAACACTTCACAATAGATTCACTAATTTTATCTTATACTATTAAATTATCATTTTTTTACTCTTTACTTTTTATAAAAATTATTTCATTTATTTTCTCTTCACTCTTCATCTACATCTTCAGTATATACACGCACTGCCTTCTTTTCTCTCTTCTCTCTTAATCTCTCTTCATTTCATTTATTTTTCATCTTCGCCTTATGCAAGCTTCAAGCTTACGCATCTACAATTCATACTTTTGGGTCTTTTCCTTCAAGCTAGCGATTAGGTTAGAAATCAAAATCAAGATTTGAGCTTCAATTGGTTGTCCATCCCCTTCGAGTTTGCTCCTCCTGCCTTCTTCTTCTTTGATCTCTTTCCCACACGGTCTTCCCTCTTGAATTTTGGTGGTTGTGTGACCCAAAGCATGGGTTTTGGTAAACCTGGGTAGTGCTTATTTGGTTTGCATTTTGGTGTTTGTGGGAAAGGAAGGAGAACGGAGATAGAGAGAGAGAACCATGAGGGAAAAAGGGAGTTGCTGTGAGGAAGAAGAAGGGATGGAGGGAGACTGAGAGATTGTACATGCCCTTGTAGTTGTTATATTTGGGATTTCTGATGTAAGTGTTTTTTTTGTGGTTTCCCTAGACATAGGGAAGCTTAATTGAGAGCCATTTAGGTTTGGACCATCTGCAAAAGTGCCTTTGCAACCTCCAATCCCATCTTGACACATTATCAATTGCAAAAATTGAAGTGAGATAAAAAAGCAAATCACCCACAATAAAGACCAAAATGCTCTTGTACTGGTCTCAAGACCACGCCGGCAAGAACACCACCGCCGGAGACCCACCACCGAGCTCCATCAACACATCGTCACGCCTAAACGCCATCACGAGACCCAAGCACCAGCTAAGAGTCTCACAGACTCCAAGCACCACGCCCCACTACTGCTCACGCGTGGACTCACATACACCTCAAGACCAACGCCGACGAACACCACTACTAGACAGCCTAAACCTAATGTCAGCCTGGGTCAGCTCACTGTTTAATCACCCACGCCTCAAGTGCATAGATTCAACCATTACATCCGAGTCTCCATCAATGCACATCGCCGCCTAAACCCACAACAACAAATTCTCTATTTCTTTTCTTCAGAGGAAACAAAAGGTTTAGTGAAGGCAGAAGAGAAGATCGAAAGTCGAGTCGCTGCACCCACGTGCTGCACGGAGAAGATGAACTGTGGAAACTCAAAACCCACAAACCCAAAATTTAAAAACCCATTTTCTAATGCCCAAAACTGTTTCTAATGCCAAAAAATCGTTTCTAATGCCATAAAAATCGTTTTCTAATGCCTCAAAAATCGTTTCTGGATTCAAATCTAAAATTTAGATGGGGAAGGTTAACCCTTAGAGGATTTTATCACCCTAATGCCGGAAAAATGACTTCGTCGCCAGAGAAGATGACTCCACGGCGATGTTGGGCAGAGGCCGGTGGTGTTGGACAATGGCGGGCAGCGATGGCTTTGGTTTGTGGCTTTGATCTCTGTGTAGGCAGTGTTGTGGCTTTGTATAACATGAGTTCAAAATCAGGTGGATGTGTTACTATTTTTTTAGTTTGTAACTTGCATATGTGATAGTACCCTATTGGATGCTGTAAAAGGTGTGTTTTGCAAATTGTCTGGATTCAAAATTTTCTCAAGTGAATTAGTGGGCTATAAGAAGTCTACTACTAATACTCTAAGTGAATATGGACTAAATATAAAAAACTTATTGACCTTTAAAATTTCTCTTAAATTTAATTATTTTTTTATCAAAATAAATGTCTTTAAAGTTCAGTTCAAATTTAATCTCATAATTCATCTCTTATTTTAATTAAATAAATAAATTCAATATTTTTCATCAATTAATTTTAAGAAAGAGTAATGATATGTAATTTTCAAACTGGAGGCAATTTACAATTTCATTTCTAATCTTTCAATTGAAAAAAATTTGTCTTCCAAATTATCATAAAATTGCATTGTATTCCCTTTTTTTTCACGAAAGGACACAAATATTCTTAGAAAATCTCAAAAGATAACTACCCTTACAATTACCCAAAAAAAAAAAAATCAGTGGCCGATAGAAGTAATATAATTAATTATTTTAAATGAAATTGAGAGGAACCGATTAGTTATTTCTAAGAAGTGCATAGAATGAAAATTTTTCCTTCTAGATTAAAGTCATATTTGATTAAGAGGCCATTTAGGAATTTGAATGTCAAGTTTTTTTTTTCTGATTTGTGGAATAAAATTAAATTTGATCAATTCACAATTTCTAGATAGTTGGATGGCATAAGGGAAATGAAGGTGACATACACTGAACTACGTGGCATACGCCAGCAGGGTAGGAGCGGTTGCAGATTAGAGATTTGTTGTACAATGGCCTCAAATCCGACATGGGGTGTTAACCAGCTCGATCGATTCATTGCTGCATGGTTCTACGCTGAAATTCCAATCTTTCTTCCCCACTTGTGTAGCTATTTCATCAGGTGCTTACTGCATGCATGCATTAAAATGCTTAATAATTTAATCTACATTAAATAAATAAATAAATTTCCATTCAACTTGCCCTCTCTATTTGGACTAAGAGTAATGCTAGAAACTATATGTTTCATAATGTTGAAGTGATAGTCCCGATTCCCAACCAACCTTTGGGTCAATCTTTTAGTTGAAATTATTACGTTAGCTTTGTGAAATAAAAATGTGGTTTTTAGCATTACTTTTATGCCAAGTAGGACGTCTTTCCCTTATACTATCCAACTATATTGAAACTGTATCAATTGCTTATAAGTAAACCCATATGCTATAGTGATCCCATTTAATTGGGTTGATATGACCATGCCCATTAAAAAGAAAATTAAAAATCACAAAATTAAAAAAATCAAAAGCTGTGGGCACTGCTACTCATGATTAGCCTAGTGATATCGGAATGTAGTATATTATATTATTCATTGCTTAGAACTTAATTATTTCTCTTATACCATCCAAATATATAGAATATACAATTTTAGAAACCTTATCAGCTAAAATATGTTAAAATTAATATTGAATGTGAAAAATTTCATGTTGTGAAGGCCTTCAATATATTGATTTAAGGTCAAAAAGGCACTTGAAATGGCCACTCTCAAACAACTTTCTACACAAACAACCAATCAATGACCCTTCCAAGGGGCCAAGCGTGTGATTTGGTTGGATATAGTTGTCACTTGCCCTCCAATCTTAACACCATTCATCCACTCAAAAAGTTCATTGACTACCTCAACTTAATAAATTACCAATAAAATAAAACATCGTGGACTAGAAATCTCAGCATAGAAGAAGAAGGAGAAAGTGTAGGTGTATAATTACCTTCAGCAGCAGGAAGACGTGGTGCTTGGGCTTTGACTTTGAATAATAATATTGCTTCCATGCACAGAACAAATTATGAGTACGTGTTTGAAGGGTGAAGCTGACGAAGTGACGATCATCCATGCTCTTGCCATTCTGCCCTCCACCATTCTGCTTTGTGTGCCGTGAGATCTGCGTCGAAACCTTCATGAAAAAGATGATATACATCACACCAAAATGATTAAATAATTTTTATTTTTCATAATTAAGGCCTGATGTTTGACAACAATACTAAAACCAGGCCAGTTTCTGTATTAAGTTTTTGACTTAAATTATGGAAATGTTAAAGATCTAACTTTATTGTCCGTCTTTTATCCATTCTTGACTTTTTTAAAGTAAAATGAAAAAAAGTCTGAATATATATTTTTTGTCTTTTTCTTTTATTGGTATTTTTTAAAATGAAAATTCATTTTTTTAAGAAAATGGTTATTTTCATAAAAAATGACCATTTTTATAAAGAAAAATGCAATTTTCATTTTTAAAAAAATACCAATAAAAAGAAAGACAAAAAATATATATTGTTACTTTAGACACTTTTTTCATTTTTTACTTTGTGTTTAAAAAAAAATAAAAAAGGCAAAAATTGGGTAAAAATTGAGCAAAAAAGTTGAGTCTTTATCATTCCTCTTAAATTATAATGTGAAAGGTTTATTTATTTACGTCTAATTTATGTGTAGCTTCGATCTATAAGCTTAAGGTTCATTGGGAACACCTTCCCCAGGTCAAACCATGTCTAAGCTAGGCTAGCTGCCATTCCTTATGGCTTACTCTTCACCTTTCTTATCGGTTAAAGAAAGCGTAGTTCATTTGAAAAAACATAAAAAATTAGAGTGTTTTTTTGTTCGAAAAAAGTGTTTTCATTTTACATAAAAGTGAAAGTAATTTTAAGTGTATTTTCTTTTAAATTGCTTGTTAATGTTTTTTTCGTTTTTGGTATAAAGCAAAAAAATCTAGATAAAAAGTGTTATCAAACAAGCTCACTCACATGCGTTAATGTTTTGTAAAGGGTTTTTTTTTGTTTTTGTTTTTGTATTTTTATTAAAAATGTATTCTTATGCGATATAAATGTAAAATTAATTTTGAATATTTTGTGAGTGCTTTGTATTTTAAATTGTTTGTTAATGATTTTATTTTGAAAATAAAAAATAAAAGAGAGAACCATAAAGCATTACAAAAGAAATCTTGGTAAAGTCCATGAAACTATTATCGGAAGATTTCTACATAATATCAAAAACATCATACAATGCATCACTGGATTTCTACATATTATCACAAGAACATAAACATTTATAGTGGACTAGTCAAGATTTAGTTAAATTTTAGTTTTTTTTAGAAAAATTATCTTTTTCTATTTTAGCATCCATTTTTCCAATTACGCACCATATATTCCACCCTCTAATGTTTCTCCACTTTGTTAAAATAATTTCTTATTATTTTTTATTTTATCTCATCTTTCTCTCTCTACATTTTCTCTCCATATTTGAATAGTATATAAATTAGAGAGTCAACAATATTGGGAGCTATTTAGTGATTAGCTAGCAAAATCAACTAAAAAGTTTAATTTGTGGAGTAATTGTGAATGCCCACTTAGGGATATCAAAAAACAGTTAGGTACCAACCGAGAAACCAGGTACCAACCAGTAATCGGGAAACCAGTTTTGAAATCGATCGAAAAAAACCGATAACCGGTTACTCGGTTTCAGTTCCCGTTTTTGGCATTTGGATATAAATTAACGGGTAACCGGGTATATATATAAGATTATTTTTTATTTTTTATTTTTTAGGGCATTTTTAAACATTGGATTTTTTTAGGCCCAAAAACAATGAATTTTTTGGATTTTTAGATTTTTTTTTAAAAAAAAAAACAATCACAACAAAACCCAACTTATTGGGCCAAAATTTTAATTGTGTTTTTTTAAAAATGGGCAAAAAATTGTTAAATTAAGTATAAAACTTAGAACTAATATACCTCAAACAAGCCCAAAAATTATGCCCAATACCTAAAATAAGCCCAAAATCCGATTATCCGGTCCTAATAACTGGTACCAACCGTAACCGGCATGATATGTATAGGGCAACCGGTACCTGGTTTCAGTCCGATTTTTCCAACAAAAAAAAAAAAATATGGGTATCCCAGTTTCAGTTCCCAATTTTGACGAATAACCGAGAATTGGGACCGAGTTGAACCCTTTGCTCACTGCACAAACACAATAATTGGTTAGTCAACGGCCCCTCTTCGTGTAAGATTACTAAGACTAATTAACATTTATTTTATTTATTTTGAATTCACTTTATATTATCGAAAACGTAGATTTCAGTATGTTACAGTAATAATTTTTTATAATAGAAAGAAAAGGAAAAATAAAGGAAGATGAACAATAAATGACGCGATATGATAGTCAATGCGTCTTTGGATTTGAAAGTCTTCTTCCGTATGAGACGCATGATTGAACCAGTAGAATTAGACATGAATTATATTAAGGGTTAAATAGAAAAGCCAAATAGAGAAAAAAGTAGAGACAAAGATTTACGATGGTTCATAATAGACATCTATATTGATCGACTACTATGAAAGAGCCCAATAGGCTACATTGTGCTCTCCATTATTTCACAAGATGGTATTGGAATCAAACCAAAATATCTACTTCATTTGGCACAACATACAAGATTCATTCCTTGCAACAACTTGAGCAATTAATTGATGACCGACAGGGCTAATATTGGAAAACTCATTCATTTTTTTGGTGTTTGATTCATTGTACCATTTTTCTTATTCAATTAGAAAAATAAATTAAATTAATGACTGACAATTTTGATAAAAACAATTCGGTTGATGTTGGGAGTTTTGGCATGCCTAAATATCTAGATGAAGACGTACACATGGAATATCTCCATCATACCTATTTCTATGCACCGGGGTACACGGCATTCTTAAGCAAAGAAATGTGTATAGTTAGATGAACACATGGTTGCACATGAAATATCTCCATCATGGCTATTTCCGCACCCTGGCGCACTGCATTCTTAAGCACAGAAAAATCTGGTGCTAGACTAAATGTTGTTCACACTAATTTTCTTAAGCAAATAAATTCTTAAGCACGGCGTTCACACTAATTTTCATAGAAGAATTGGTCAAAGTCACCACAATCATGTAAAAGTTATTTGGTGCTAGACTACATGCCTAATGAGAATTTGGAAAAGTGAATGGATTCTCACACCAATTTTCTAAATTTCCTTGAAAGATTGGACATCACCATTGACATTGCAGTTGAATGTCTTCATCATGGCTGTTCTAATTTCTACACCATTGTCCACGGCGTTCTTATTTTCTTTTTCTTTTTATCTCTCTTTTTATGCCTTTATCTAATACACTTAATTGAAACCCCTTTTTTTTTTTTTCTCATTTTCCACTCCACTCAACCGATCGAGGGGCCTGCGTGGGCGAAAGTGGACGAAAAAGAAGAGAGGTGGGGTATGTGCGTGGAGAAAAACTAGACGTCTTGCTATCCCAATACAAATTTTAAGTCTTGTAGGCCAATCCAATCCACTCAAATCTTAGCAAGAAAACACATCTAATCCACTCAAATCTTTAGTTTTTCTTTTCGGAAAAGTAATTAAATAATTGAAAGGGCACAAAAAATGGGACATAACCCAAGAACACAAGAAACATTCAAAGAGAAACCAAAAACAAAAAAACTAAAATTAAATTCCATAGATCTGAAAATCAAGAAAAAAATAGTTCTCAAGCGCATTGGACGGTTATAACGTCAGTATTGTGGAATAAAACTGTAGATTTTAGCATTACTTTTATGCCATGTAGGACGTCTTTCCCTTATACTAGGGGTGTTTAAGCGGTTATAACCGACGGTTATTTGTAATAACCACAACCGCCTCCGTTTTAGATGGTTATCGGATTTTTAATAACCGCAATCGCCTCCGCCTAGGCGGTTAGCGGTTATTTTATAACTGGCGATTAACGGTTATTCAAACCGCTAAGAAGCGGTTATAACCGGTTTTTTAAAAATGAGTTTTTGAGCTTTTTTTATATTTTGGGCCATCATTTTTCATATTTTTTGGACTTATTTTGCCCTATTGGCCGAAAAATATGCTATTTTTTGGGCTTATTTCACATACATAGTCATAATGCCAAAATCCATTAAATGGCCCAAAGCCAAAACATACTACAAACCACTGAAAGCCTGAAACCAACAAACATAAGCAAAACAAATTTACAAGCCTTAGGTTTTATCATATTCTCCAACCAAAATGGCGTCGTTCTGGATTTTTTATATATATTTAATTAATATATATTTAAATATAATTATATATAAATAGCGCAATGTTATAACCACTTTTTCATATCCTTAAAATCATAATCGAATCCGCTTTAGGCTTAGTGAGTTTTAATAACCGCTTACAAAAATAGCTAATGTTAATTATTATTAAAAAGCGGTTATAAATGGTTAGCGGTTGACAAAGCAATTATAACCACCCCGCCTGAACACCCCTACTTTATACTATCCAACTAAATTGTAAGTGTATCAATTGCTTATGAGTAAGGATATATACTATGTAAACTGATTCCATTTAACTAGGCTGATAAGGCTGTGCCCATAAAACAAAAGAACAAAAAAAAAAAAAAAAAAGCTGATGCGACCACCACTCATTAGCCTAATGAAATGAGAGTGTAGGATATATATTACATTACTCATTGCTTAGTACTTTATTTCTCTTATACCATCCAATTATATTGAATATACATTTTCAATATAGTAATGCTAGAAATCATATCAACAATGTGGGATAAAAGCTAATAATTTTAGTTTGCATCAATTGCTTAAATATGTTAAAAAAATAATATTAAATGTGAAAATTTCATGTTATGAAGACCTTAAATATATTGATTAAGGTCAAAAAAGCACTTGAATTGGCCACTCTCAAACAACTTTCTACACGATTACAACCAATCAATATTGACCGTTCCAACGGGCCAACTGTGTAAATCGGTTGGATAACGATTAATAGAAGAAAAAGAAGAAGAAGAAATTGTAGGTGTGTTTAATACTTTAATTACCTTCAGCAGCAAGAAGACGTGGTGCTTGCGCTTTGACTTTGAATAATAATATCGCTTCCATGCATAGAAGAAATATTAGGCCTCGTTTGGTTTGCGGATTGTCTAGTCCATTGAAAAATGATTAACTACCACTGAGATTAGTTATCATTGGGAATAGATTAGCTATTCCTTTGTTTGGTTGTAGCACTGGAATAGACTACTTAATCCTATTCCTTTGTTTGGTACAATACAATATGTTGGTGAATGAAATCGTATTATGATCTTATTTCCTAAAATACCCTTATAATACAAATACAATTTATATGATTAAGGACATTTTTTTTTCTTGAAACATAAACAACTATATATATATATAAAATTATGTTATGTATGTGGGATTTATTTATTTATTTATTTATTTGCAATTATGCTAGAAAATTAAAATTATTTATATAAAAATCACATAATCATCATATCACCATATTTTATAATTAAAACTATAAAAGCACATTAACCATCTTGAATTCTTGATATCATTTTGGTAAGAACTCAACTAAAATGATATAGCAATCGTTCTTACTTAAAATATATATCACTAAACAGCTTAACCATACAAAAATGGTATAACAATCGTTCTTAATTAAAAAATGTAAACAAGCATGCAAACTAAAATATTTGATTTTCTGCAACTTCCTCAAGCGTCATTAATAATTCCATGCACCAATTCTTCCTTGTCATGATCTAGAACGCTGAAGAATAGATCCATTATCTCAGGCTGACAAACAATCAATCTTGCTGCTTTGAGACGATCTTTACTACTAAGACCAATTATTTTTGATAACTCATCATTAACTTTTAATCTACTCTCTCGTTCTACCGAACCAGAATCGCCTTGCTAAGATTCTCTCTGATGCGTAATCAAATTTGTTGCAAGTTGGTTGCCAATTTCAAGAAATTTTTTGGCGATGTTATCTTCGGTACTCTTATTAGGCTTTTTCTTTTTCACCAAAAGTCCTCCTCCATTGCCATTGGTGGGCAATTGTGTGCACGCTTCATTAAACTCTTGAACCCATCTTTCTCGTTTTGGCCAATATTGTTTTCATCACAAGTCTCATTTTGTAAATCTTCACAAATGTCAATTGGTGTTTGCGCATCTCTGCTAGTAGCATGGTCTTTTGCATAGACAATGCAAAGATCTTCATATAAGGAAAAGATTTATTTTTAAAAGCAGCTGCTCCTTTATGACTCTACAAAACCATCAAATATGATAATGTCTAATTAATATATTATACATATAATAAAAGTATAAATATATCAATTGCAACATGATACAAATTTACCTGCACATACGCTTGCCACACACGGCATCTTCAGCAACCACACATTTTCTAACATTATCCCATCATATCCAAATCCACTTGCATCAGGCCCACATAACATTGCATGAACTACTTGAAATTCCTTTTTCAAAGTCTTCAGTCTTGATTCTATATGTGGTTTTGCTTTGATTCCAGCATTTGGTAATGTCTTTGAGAGCTTTACCTCTAAGATTCTAAGATAACCTGGTTAAAACCTAGTCTTTTGTCTATCGTTTCTTTCATTGTAGTGCTCAACCAAAGCTTGAACAAGTTTGATATCTTCTTCAGGAGTCCATTTCCTTCTAACAGAATCTTGAGAATCTAATGTGGATGAATTCATATCTAAAAAAAAATGAAGAACAATGATATATAAAGTAATAAAACTATAATTATCAAGGAAAATATGCATACTAATATGGTTAACATCAATAATAGAGACCAATAGCCAACATGCAAAGAAATGTTTCAATATATTAAGAAAAAAATTGACCCATAATATAGTATATCTTAAGATGGTCAATTCTCATCTATACATAACATATTTAAATAATTGTTACATATCAATTGCCTTGCCTAATTTCCCTCCACGCATTAAACATATCGTTTGCCATAGTTCTTCTCAATGCACTCCATTTATATGAAGCCTCGATATGTGTTATTGGATCATTATTATTTCCGGTATGTAAGTGCTCTTGTTGGTCTAATTCTTCCTCTAATGGATCCACATGCATCACCCTTCGTATGTAGATTAGTGTTTGAAGGGTGAAGCTGATGATCATCCATCATCCTGCTTTGTATGCCGTGAGATTAGTGTCAAAACCTTTTTATCAAAAAGATGATATGCATCACACCAGAATGATTGAATTATTTTTTATTTTTTCCATTAAGGCCGGGATGTTTGACGATATTATAAAACCAAGCCAGTTTTTGTATTAATTAATCTTCTTTGACTTTTAATTATAATGTGAAAGGTTGATTTATTTATGTTTAATATATGTCTAGCTTCAATCTACAAGTGATGGATTGGGTCTTTAATCATCTTATTTGAAAACCAATTGTTAACCATCCCACAAGGCATGTTCTAAGAGTTGTCCAAGTGAGCATAGCGGCATTATTGAACCTCAATAATTTCTCCCTCAACATAACACTCTCGCGGCTCGAACCCATGATCTTGGCTTTGATACCATTTGTTGGATTGGACCATTGACCATCTCATCTGAAAACCAATTGGTATCCAGTGAGGAAAGCCAAATCCTTTTATAACATTCAAATCGCACTATGCAAGCCATGTTCTAAGATCTGTCTAAGTGAGCAAAGTAACATTATTGAACCTCAACAATACGCTTCATTGGATACACCTTCCTAGGTTAAACCATGTCTAAGCCTAGTTGGTCAAGAAAGCGTAGTTCGTTTGGAAAAAAAAAATAAAGAATTAGAGTTTTTTTTTTTTAAGTGTGTGAAAGTAATTTGCAAGTGTTTTTTGTTTTAAGTTTCTTGTTTAATATATATTTTTTTTTGGTATAAAGCAAAAAAATCCAGACAAAAAGTGTTATCAAACGAACTCACTCACGCGTGTTAATGTTTTTTAAAGGGTATATTTTATTTTTCTTTATTTTTTAAGAAATATTTTGATGTGATAAATGTAAAATTAATTTTGAATATTTTGTAATCGAGTGTTTTGTGAATGATAAAGCTTTAACAAAAGACATCTTGGGAAAGTCCATGAAACTCTTATTGGAAAAGATTTATACATATTATCAAAAAGATCAGACAATGCATCACTGGATTTCTACATATTATCATAAGAACATAAGCATTTACATTGGACTAGTCAAGATTTAGTTTAAATTTTTTTGAGAAAAGTATAAAATGGCCCCCTAAACTACCACCCATTTGTAATTTATAGTTCTCTAAACTTTTAATTAGTATAAAATAATCCTTAAACTACCAATTACTTATAAAATGGCCATTTTGTTAGATGAAACCGTTAAAATAGACGAAAAACCCAACACAGCGTCATTTTGGGTGTTAAATTTACTAAAATGCCCATGTTATAATAAAAAATAAAATATAAAAAACCCCAAACAAAACGTCGTCGTTTTGTTGAAAGTTTGGGGGCTAAATTACAAATGGGTGGTAGTTTGGGGGGCCATTTATACTTTTTCCAAAATTTTTTCTTTTTCTATTTTAGCATCCAATTTTTCACCACCCTTTTTTTAGGCATTAGCACCAAATTTAAGGCATTATGATTAAATTTAGAATGATCAAATCCATTTTGAGTGATACCATCTCTAAAGGGTTAACCTTCTACCCTTAGGTTTTAATTTTGAATCCAAAAACAAGTTTTAAAATATTAGAACTTAAATATTAACTTATAAAAATTAATTTGTTGGCAAAAAAATAGTACTACAATTTTTTTTTTTAAATCATGTTTTACGTAAGTCTGGGAGAATCCAGGAGAACACTACAGAGAAAACCCCTTGTAAACCCCTTTAATGTTTCTTCTGCTTAGTTAAAATAATTTCTTAATTATTATTTTTTATTTTATCTCATCTTTCTCTCTCTACATTTTCTCCCCATGTTTGAATAGTATAAAAATTATATAGTCAATATTGGGCGCTATTTAGTGATTAGCTAGCAAAATCAACTAAAAAGTTAATTTGTGCCTTTTCAAAAAGAAAGAAAAAAAGTTAATTTGTGGAGTAATTGAGAATGCTCACTTGGGGGTGTCAAAAAAAATCAGGTACCAACCGGTAACCAAGAAACCGGTTTTGAAATCGGTTGGAAAAACCTAACCCCGATTCGTTTTTTTCGTATATATATAAAATAAATATTTTAAAAAAATTTTAAAAAAAATTTTAGGGCATTTTTAGACATTGAATTTTTATGGCATTTGTAAACATTGGATTTTAAGGGCATTTTTAAACAATGAACTTTTAGGACATTTTTAAACCTTGGATTTTCTTTTTTTTTTTTTTTTAGGCCCAAAAAGCCAAAAACAATGATTTTTTTAGGATTTTTTTTTTTTTTTAACAATCACAACAAAACCCAACTTATTGGGACAAAAATGCTGATTGTGTATTTTTGTTTTTGTTTTTTTTTTTTAAATGGGCAAAAAATTGTTAAATCAAACACACAACTTAGACCCAATACCTCAAATAAACCCAAAAATTAGATCCAATACCTAAAATAAGTCCAAAATAATTGTTTTTCCTTTTTTTAAAAAAAAAAAACCAATTACCCCATTTCTATTCCCAATTTTAGCAAATAACCGAGAACCGAGACAAGGT
The DNA here is from genome assembly GCA_013348765.1 of Carpinus viminea. Lineage (NCBI taxonomy): Eukaryota > Viridiplantae > Streptophyta > Magnoliopsida > Fagales > Betulaceae > Carpinus > Carpinus viminea. The sequence goes on from CP054667.1 coordinate 53,296,129, forward strand.
TAATACCCCCTAATGGAGATATTCCATGTGTTATTGAACACCCCTAAAGAATGAAATCAAAATATTTACTTCATTTGGCGCAACATACAAGACTAATTCGTAGCAACAACATGAGCAATTAATTGATGACTGACAGGGCTAATATTGGGAAGCCTGTTCATTTTTCGGTGCTTGATCCATTGTACCCTTTTTCTTATTCAATTAAAAAAAAAAAAAAAAAAAATTGATGACTGACAATTTCGATAAAAACAACTTGGTTGATGTTGGAAGTTTTGGCATGCTATAAAAAGGTCTTTAAATTGGCAATATACATCAAAGGACCCATGACATGACTGAATTGAACTTGCTGGTGAGAATCTTGTAAAAATCCTCACTAGTTGATCTAGCTTGTCCTAATTTAAACCCTTGGTGCACGGCATTTTTAAGCCAAGAAATGTGTATAGCTAGATGAAGATTGAAGACACATGGAATATCCAGCTCCATCATGTCTATTTCTATGCACTGGGGGTACACGGCATTCTTAAGCACATAAATATATATCTGGTGCTAGACTACATGTCGTTCACACTAATTTTCTTAAGCACATAAATTCTTAAGCACGGCCTTCACGAGTAATGTTATAAGGTTTTCTAAAATCTTTGTAAAGTCATCCTAAATGTGATGTGACTTTTAAAATTACTGTTAAATTTGAGATGTGATTTATTAAAACTCTAGAAAGCCTTATAACATTATTATCGCGTTCACAGTAATTTTTATAGAAGAATTGTTCAAAGTCAAGACAATCATGTAAAAGTTATTTGGTGTCAGATTACATGCCTAATGAGAATTTGGAAAAGTGATCGGATTCTCACACCAACTTTCTTAATTTCCTTGAAAGATTGGACATCACCGTTGACATTGCAGTTGAATGTCTTCATCATGGCTATTCTAATTTCTACACCATTGTGCACGGCGTTTTTATTTATTTAATTATATATATATATTCCTTTTGTCAATTCTTTGATGTTTGAATCTCCTTATATATATATCATGAATCTCACTTGAACTCTGCACTAATCCCTACTACTTCAACCAACATATACTACTCGATCATGGAGACAGCTTGTTTCCAATTCCCCATTTTTATGGCAATTCTCACGGTACATTTTTATATGGCAAGCCTAGTTATTGCAAGTGTTCTCAACGTTACTACCGATCAGTCTGCTCTTCTTGCTTTAAAAGCTCAAATTTCTTATGATCCTCGCAATATTTTGACAAACAACTGGTCCTCTGGCACCTCTGTTTGTAGTTGGATTGGTATTACTTGTGGTTTGCATCATCATCGAGTCACGGCCTTGAACCTTTCTTACATGGGTCTCATAGGCACCATTCCCCCACACATGGGGAACCTCTCATTTTTGGTTAGCCTAAACGTCGAAAACAATAGTTTTCATGGCTCTATGCCTAATGAGTTGGCTCATCTTTACCGGTTGCGACACTTATCTGTTGAATTCAATTATTTCAACGGAGAAATCCCATCATGGATAGGGCTATTACCCAAACTTCAATATTTGTCTCTAAACAGTAACAGTTTCACAGGTAGTATTCCACCATCTCTATCTAACACATCTTCATTGGAAGTCATAGATCTTGACACTAATGAGTTGTCAGGTGAACTTCCAAAAGATATGTTTAATCATCTTCCCAAATTACAACAGCTTGATGTGTCTTATAATCAGTTTAATGGAAAAATTCCATCCAGTTTATTCAAGTGCAAAAAATTGCAATTTTTAGCATTGGGGGATAATAGTTTTACAGGAGGAGTACCTCTGGAAATTGGAAACTTAACCATGCTTACAGAGTTATACCTTGGCTATAACAGCTTTGAAGGTTTGTTTAGTATTCTTTTAGCATTTTATAGATTAAACTTCAATATTTGTTTCTAAATAGTAACTGTTTCATAGGTACTATCACACCTGCTTTGTTTAAGTGCAAACAACTACAACTTCTATCACTGTCGGTTAATAGGTTCACAGGAAATATACCTTCAGAAATTGGAGACTTAATCATGCTCAAAGAATTGTACCTTTACAACAATAGCATTGGAGGTATGTTTAGTCATGCTTTAGTTGATTGATCCATGGATGTTACAAAGTTATACCTTGGCTATAACAACTTTGAATGTTTGTTTAGTATTCTCTTAGCATTTTATAGATTAAACTTCAATGTTTGTTTCTAAATAGTGACTTTTTTATAGGTACTATCCCATCCACTTTGTTTAAGTGCAAACAATTGCGAATTCTAGTATTGCACATTAATAGATTCATAGGAAGTGTACCTTCAGACATTGGGGACTTAACCATGCTTACAAGGTTATATCTTGGCAGTAACAACTTTGAAGGTTTGTTTAGTATTGTTTTAGCATTTTATAGATTAAACTTCAATATTTGTTTCTAAATAGTAATTGTTTTATAGGTACTATCCCATCTACTTTGTTTAAATGCAAACAACTGCAAATTCTATCATTGGCAGTTAATAAATTCACAGGAAATATACCTTCAGAAATTGGAAACTTAACCATGCTTACAAAGTTATTCCTTAACGACAATAGCATTGGAGGTATGTTTCGTCATACTTTAGTTGATTGATCTATGGATGATATCATTGAGTCAATATATTTGCCTTTTCATTGTCTTCAATGGGGTGTCTTTTAATTGAACATCTACCAGTATTTTTTTTTCCTTTTTACTTTTCATATTTTATTTTTGAGGGGCAGGCTAGATTCAAATGAGAAAAGGAGAATAAATATGCAATTTATGATCAATGACTAACAAAATTGTTTACTATAGACTAAATTTTGTTCAAAATATCATGATTAATTAACTGAAAATGTTTAACTCTGTTGAATTTTTGCAAGACTTACCAAACATTAATCTAGAGAGACAAGTTTCAATATCATTTTAAGAAAAACGAATTTTTCTAAAACGTAGCTTGATTTGATGGTAATTTAAAACAATATTGTCATGGGTTCAATATCATCATTGGTAAACATTAACACTACATTTAGTCTTATTTTTTTCTACTAGAAATTACTCTCTCTCTTGTCCTTTTTTTTTTTTAAAAAAAAATGATAATCCGGTACCATTCCACCATCTCTATCTAACCTATCATCGTTGCAAATACTTGGTATTAGCGTTAACCGGCTTTCGGGCTCTATTCCTTCCATCCTCAACATATCCACTTTGCAAATTAAAAGAGAAAAATATCCTAAAAAAACAATTTTGATTGGTGATTGGCTATCCCTTGGGTTGGAACTTGGAACTGGAAGAGCCGCAGTCCTAACAAATCAAGTAGTGCAACCAAGAAAAAAATAAAAAAAAATTCAGAGCTTCTCTCATTTTAGTGAGAGAAGCTCCTCCTGAGGTCTTCCACCACCGTCTGTGGCTTTTTGGAGGAGTTCTCCTCCTCCTTTTCTTCTTCTCCGACTTTCTTGCTTTTTTGTCGCCCAAATACCTGTTTTCGCTTCATTTTCTGTCGTCTATCTCCCTGCTGCCCTGGGTTGCCCACGTCCTTCCCCTTTTGGCCGCTCGCCGCTCTCAGTCCTTCACATTGCAGTCCGGATCTTCTTTGGTTCTTAGATGGGTTTTTTTAAAAACCCGATCTACTTTCCTCAGGGTGACCCGGGTCTACACGCGCCATTCCATCGTCATCACCGGCTCCCCAGCTTTCCAGCGCCACTGCCCGATCAGTCACTAGCATCGCACTCGCCGAAACGTGAATTCCACGCTCCCGAGCGTGGATCTCGTTTACCACGCCCCGAGTAGTAGACCACTCCACCGTCACCACCGGCCTCCAAGCTCTCCTTCGTCTCCATGCGATCCACTTTTTGCTCTGCACCTGCCGGAGCGTGAGATACACGTGCCTGAGCGCGTGGTCACAGTTTCCGTACAGTTCACTCCTCCGGCTGCTCCTCCACCTTCATCACCGCCGCCACTGCCGGTTGTTGGTTTTCGTGTTGCATTCTGCTTGTTTTTACGTTTCTGTTTTTTCATTTGTTTCCTTTTTTTTTGGGTTCGGGTTTTGTGAGTTTTAGTCTCCTGTTGTCTTTATTGTTTAATTTTGTAGGGAGAATAGTTCTTTTGGGGACAGTACTCCATTTCTTTTGGTTCAAGATCTGGATCTTACTTGTACCGGTCCTTGACTTTCTTTTGGGGGTCGATGTTCTTTGTTGGGAGTGCAGTTGGGTTTGGACCTCATGAGTTTTTACACCTGTAATTAGGGTTTATAAACCTGAAGAGGATTATGACTCTTTCTGTACTTCTTTTGTCTTTAAAACCATTTTATTAAAACCATTTTATGTGATCCCTTTGAAACGATCTGGCTAATTATTTGGCCCATTTTTTACTTCGTTACTTATACCTACATGAGCAATTTCTGTGTGAAGAGAGTCTACCCCACTTTCAGTATTTTGAACAATCGTAACCCTTTTCTTATTTGATTAAAAAAAATAAAAAAGTAGTGCAACAAAAATAACATTATTTCTAGTAACGTTGTATTAGCATAGAAATAAAAATAAGCAAAAGACAGAACACACTCTGTTTGTTTGTTATCTATTGATCAATATTGCTATCACATGCATCCATGACTCACGCTAATAACAAATTAATATGATTATCCACATATATAGAGGCTCAATTGACAAGGTGGCCAACTAGCCGTGTGAAACGAGGACAATGGAGGGAGCAACTTATTTATTAATTAGCTCTTAATTTGAATTTTTGGTTGGTTTTTTAGACATCTGTTCGCTTGTATGTATGATTCATTTAAAGCACATTATTTTTTTTGTTTTGAATAATAATGTGTGGTTGTTCATATTGTGTTAGGTGCAATACCAAATGAGATTGGTAATCTACAAAACCTTGAGACCTTCGCTATCGGTTTCAACAACTTCAATGGTTCAATTCCATTTGAAATCTTTAATATCTCAACAATGCGAGCAATTGGAATGACTTCCAATAAGCTCTTAGGCCATCTTCCATCAAATGCAGGCCTCCTCCTTCCAAATCTTCAGCATCTTTATCTTGAAGATAACAAACTGAGTGGAACAATACCCAGCTCTATCTCCAATGCTTCAAAACTCATTGACTTGGATCTAGGAGATAACTCATTCTCAGGCTTAATTCCTAAACCACTTGGTAATTTAAGGCTCCTCGAGTGGCTCCGCCTAATAGGAAATAATTTGACCATTGAATCATCTACTCCAGAATTCAACTTTTTCTCTTCTTTGTCAAATTTGGCATATCTAAGTGTTTTAGAATTATCACGTAATCCATTGAATGGCATCCTTCCTAGTTCCATTGGAAATCTCTCCACTTCTCTTCAACAACTTTACATAGCTAAATGCCATATTACAGGCAGCATTCCAAGAGATATAGGAAATTTAAGCAACTTGATGACTTTGTCTTTAATCAATGAATTGGATGGACCTATTCCAACTATTGTGGGAAGAATATTGCACAAGCTTCAAGCTTTGGACTTGATAATAATAGACTAGACGGTCCCATTCCATCTGATATTTGTTATTTAGAGAGCTTGTCCAAATGGTTTAGTGCTAATGATTTCTGGACCCATTCCTGCATGTGAATAATCTCACACTTCTAAGATATCTTTACTTAGGCTTCAACCAATTAACTTCCACGATTCCCTTGAGCTTGTGGAGCCTTACATATATCTTGGAGGTCTACCTCTCAACAAATTCCCTAAGTGGCCCTCTCTCATCCAAGATTGGAAATTTGAAGGTCTTGAGAGTGTTAGAATTATCAAGAAATCAATTATCCGGCGATATCCCAACAACAATCAATGGCCTAGAAAATATAGCTAATCTCTCTTTGGTGGAAAATCGATTAGAAGGCTCAATTCCTGAATCTTTTGGCAAATTGGTTAGCTTGGAATTCTTGGATCTTTCTAATAACAATTTATCTGGAGATATTCCTAAGTCCCTAGAAGCATTTTCACACCTAAAATATCTAAATGTCTCTTTCAATAAACTACAAGGAAAAATTCCTATAGAAGGATCTTTTGTACACTTCTCCGCTGCATCATTTATGTCAAATGATGGACTTTGTGGTGTTCCCAGATTGCAAGTTCCACCATGTAAAGAAGGTGTTTCTCGAGCCAAAAGACCAGCAGTACGCATACTAAAGTATGTATTACCAACAATTGGATTAACAATGCTTGCACTTGCTCTTGTATTAGCATGGACAAGATGCAGAAAAGGAATGCAAAATTCCAGTGGATGCAAACTCATTACCACTGGCAACATGGAGAAGAATTTCCCAACAAGAACTTTTACAAGCAACAGAAGGGTTTAGTTCAAACAACTTACTTGGTAAATGGGAGCTTTGGATCAGTATATCAAGGAACTCTTTCAGATGGAATGATTGTTGCAATAAAAGTTTTCAACTTGGCAGTTGAAGGGCATTCAAGAGTTTTGATACAGAGTGTGAGGTACTATGCAATATTCGTCATCGAAATCTTGTCAAAATCATTACCACGTGTAGTAACATGGACTTCAAAGCTTTTGTATTGGAATACATGCCTAATGGGAACCTAGAGAAGTGGTTGTATTCTCAAGACCATTGTTTGAGTATCTTACAAAGACTAAATATAATGATCGATGTTGCTCAGCATTGGAATACCTTCATTATGGTTATTCAACACCTATTGTTCATTGTGATTTGAAGCCAAGCAATATCTTATTAGATGAAGATATGGTCGCACATGTTGCTGATTTTGGCATTGCCAAATTTGTTGGTGATGGATTCTATGATACAAACATGACTCTTGCTACTATTGGGTATATGGCACCAGGTGATGTTTTTAGCCAACAACTTGAATTTACTTGTTTATCAATCTACTCATTCATACATAGATAAATATAGCTTTTTGGTTCAATATTGATTTTAACACTTTATATATTTGAAATATATAATTATGTTCTGATGATTAATTTTTCTATTACAAATAGAGTATGGATCAAGGAATTGTTTCTACAAAATGATGTGTATAGTTATGGTATTTTGCTGATGGAAACTTTCACAAGAAAGAAACCTACAGATAACATTTTTGGAGAAATGAGCTTGAAGCGTTGGGTAGAGGAATCATCACCCATTCAGTAACTAAAGTTGTTGATGCCTATTTGTTAAGAACTGAAAGAGATTATGCTTCTATGGAGAATTGTATGTCATCCATAATGGGATTGGCTTTGCATTGTTGTTACTGAGTTACTGACAGAGAATTGACAAACAATATTTCAATTACACTCAACAAGATCAAATTGAAGTTTCTACAAGATACTGAAGGAAGCTATATGAGAGCATCAGGTTTGTTTATAGCTCTTTCATGTATGTGCTTTTGAAATAATATAATAATCTTGAGACTCCTAAGAGATTTGTTTCTAGCCATTGCTTTATTATAGTAGCTAATAAAGTAACATTTATAACTTGTATATTTAATGATTGTAGTGACCTATTATGTGTCATTAATGGGTATTCTAAGTTAGTCTCAAAGCGTTAAAGGCAACAAATCATTATTATTATTATTTTATCACGAGACAAAAAATGATAGCAATTGTGGGATTGTAATTTTGGTACTTGTTACAATGCATGTAAATATTACACTAACAACGCATGGGGCATTCTGAGCACTTAATTTTTTTTCTTAGGATAAATTCATGCCAAGCATGTCACAAGTTGCATCATTTATAAAGAGAAATGATTTACGTCAATATTTTTCCCATCTTTTTTCCATTTCATCCTACAAATTCAATAGACTAACAATTAAATTTGTGAACTCATATAAACCTCATACAAATTCAATGGTAGATTCATCCATTTGTTATGAAGATAGTTAGAAGATGGTTGAAAAACGAATGAATTCTATAATTTCTCTTATACAAAATTCAATGATTTAGATAAGGACATAACTCAAATGAGGATTTCCTATGCATTATTTGAGCCATCACTTTGATCTGAAAAGAAAGATGTTTCATAAAGCAATGGAGAAATGAATCATTCCAGGAAATAATAACAACCACAAAACAAGAAAATTCATAATCAAATTTTCTTACATTTTTTCATCAAATTACATTCCACAAATTTTATAGACCAAAACACAAATAAATAAAAAAGAAAATTAAAAAAATCTCCATATATTCTTACTCTAACTATAGAATTGTTTTTTACAAAAATCATATCATATCAAGGAATCCCAAGTAAAATCTCTACTAGCTGGTGGACACTTACGCTAATAAATATTCACATAAACAATTGAAACTTCAATTCCGTCTCCTTGATGGAGATAAGAATCTATCAGTTAAAAGAATACCTACCATGACTAGTGAACTACTGAGAGGAATGCTCACCCCCACTCAACGTGATCTTGATTTCGGTTTGATTTCACCGAAGTCGTATCCAGATGTAGAGGAAAAGTAAAATGTATGGACTGTAGTTGAGTTTTGGATCTGGCTTCCACTCGAACTGTGCTCTTGCCTTTGTTGATGGAGGTCTCTCATGGCCTTAAACCTCAAATCTTCACTATAGCTGCTTGGTTCTGAGATCACATCTGGAACAGTCATTCGCCCTTTAAGCATGCTTACAACCTCTGACATGGTAGGCCTAAGTGATGAGGAAGCATTTGTGCACAACAGAGCTACTTTAACCATAATTTATGCTTCCTTTTGGTTGACCTCAGACTCCAACCTCTCATCAATTAGCTTCAACAAGTTTCCAGTTTGTTGTAAATGACAAGCCTCGACATAAAATATTTAACAACTATCATGCAAATGTTCCTCTTAGCTTTTGATCAAAGTAACAAGTAAGGAATGACAACGGATGTGTAATGGATCAAACAAGAGGAGAAATTCTAAAGTACCCGATCTAAAAGACAAACGCAATTGTCACTTGGCATATAGTTGTTATTGTTCTTTCCACTGACAATTTCTAAGGCTACAACTCCAAAACTATAAATATCTGCTCTGTAGGTTAGATAACCCCATAATGCGTATTCCAATGCCATATATCCTCTACAAACCAAAATCTAAACGTCTTGTAATTCAACACCAAAAGTTATTTATTTATTTTTTTTGTTGCAAATATCATGTATGTAACTCTGACAAGTATACAAATAAATAGCTATAAGTTTTATAGAAGATGGAAACTAACATTGTTCCAGCAACTTGGGTGCTAATGTGCGTCTTCTCCTCTTCATCAAGCTTAGCCAATCCAAAGTCTGGTATTTTTGGATTTAAGTCTCCATCCAACAACACATTAGTTGCTTTAATGTCTCTATGAACAATCTTGAGTCTTGATTCTTTATGGAGAAAAACTAAACTTCTTGCTATCCCAATACTGATTTTAAGCCTAGTAGGCCAATCCAATTTAAGCTGATTGTTTTTTGGACCTAAAAAACAAGAAAACATACTCAAACCACTCAAATCTTTACTTTAAAGTTTTCCAAAAAAGTAATGAAATAATTGAAAGGGCACAAAAAAACACAACCAAAGAACACAGGAAACGTACAAGGAGAAACCAAAACACTAAAATCAAATTCCATAGAACTGCCGAACCAAAAAATCAAGAAAAGAATAGTTTGTTTCTTACTACTTTTAGTAGTATCCACGGCTGAACAGAATGACATAATACGCACCAAATAGAGCACGAGCAAGGCTATTATTTTCCATGTACTCATACACCAACAATAATTGATCCCCTTCAATACAACATCCATGAAGCTTCACAAGATTTGGGTGTTGCAAACAAGAAATCATGCCTATCTCATTTAAAAATTCATGATTTCCTTGTTTTGATTTAGATGAGAGTTGCTTCACAGCTATGACAGTACCATCAGGTAATTGACCCTGCACCCAACATTTATTCAGATGTGAACAAAAATCTATGCTCAAATGGGATAAATCAAGTAAGAGTTTCTTGTAGTACCTTGTACACCGGACCAAACCCACCTTCTCCAACTTTGAACTCTTCACGTTAAAACTACACCATTTTAGGCCTCAAACTTTAACACTCTCCCAACTCAAAACGACAACGTTTTGGACATTAAAACTAACAAAATGGTCTAAAGTGAGAGCAAATCAAAGTTAAGGGGGCCTAAATGAGAGTTTTGAAAATTCATTAGGGGTTTGTACAATTGGCTAAAAGCTTGGGGAGACAAACTGAAGTTTCCCCTATTATCTTTAAAGATAACATATTATCCATACTTCTAATATTATTTTTAGATATAACATATTATATATCCTGCGGCATTTTAATCCTAAAATGCCCCTATTACTAGACCACTAACAAAATATCACTTATCTAAACCAGTTTATTGACTTGAGTAAACAAGCAAGTCAAGATCGACCTTGGTTCAAAGTTCAAACAAATTAATCTTAAAAATTCTAAATAATAACTTTAAAAAAAAAAATCTGAATAATAATAAAATAGGTCTTCTGATTAATGTACAAATAAATGAGAAAATAAAGAAAAAAATAGTTCTAAAATTTATTGGACAGGGTAGCTCTATATTAATTACCTGAAAAGAAGGGTTTCGTAGTCTACACGGGACATTTATTTGAAGGACTCCTCCCATCTAATGAATGTGGATCATTTCAGTCCAAGTCAACGCGCATCAGTTACTTGATAAATATATTTCCATTAGTTAGATAATAATAATCAATAATATATTTTAAGGTTAAATACTATATTAGTTCTTAGGGTTTAAAAATTTTATTTTTTCCTTTTTAGGGTTTAGAAAGTGATCAAATTAGTCCTTATGATTTTAAAAAGTGACCAAATTAATCATTCCATCAGTTGACTGTTAGTTAATTTAACGGATTAATACATTGACCAATTATAAGTTGACACGTAATCACCTAATTAAATTTTTTATTTTTTAAAAAAAATTCAAAAAAAAAAATTATTTTTCAAAAAAAGAAAAAACAAGCGGCCTTTTTATGTTGGGAAACTTCACAATCGTCACGCTGAGTGGCACCTCCGACCGAGGCCTATAAATACCGGCAGATGTATCCCAAACCCACCAACAATTCTCACTCTCACTCTCCGCTTACTCGCTTTCTTGGTATGCTTTCTTCTTCTTTCTTTCATCGCCATAGATGAAAGAGAAGATGTGTCAACCGACCAAAAACTTGTTCTGTGCACCTCATCCTTTGATGACAATGGCGTCCCTGCTAGCCTAAGGTAAATTTTCAAGACAAAAGCTTTATGATTTGGGAGCCCCTTGCATACAGTTGGTCTGCAAAAGTGATGTTTTGCGCATCCATTATCTGTTGACACATCACCATCTTATTTTGTTAAAATAAAATAAAAACACCTTATAATAGCAAATACCCAACCAAACCACCAGCCCAGCAAAACCCAAAACCAAACCACTGGCGCCGAGCATCTCTCCCCAAATTCTGCCCACCCTCGGCCCCTCCCACCCACCACCACAACCCACAAAAATTTAGCCCATAATTTCTATTGCAGAACAAACACCCATTTCGATTCTAATGCCTCAACTCGATTCTAATGCTCAAAAAATTTGTTTCTAATGCCTCAACTCGATTCTAATGCTTACAAAATTTGTTTCTAATGCCTCAAAATTCACTTTTTATTCAAAACTAAATCCTAGAGGGAAAGGTTAACCCCTTTTAGGGATTTTATCACCCTAAAGGGGTCCATCAAAGAGGGATGCTGCTTGCCGGACCCACGGCTGGGTTCGACGATCTGGCCGGCCGTGGGTCTGGTGTGACCCACAGCCAGCGTTTCAGAGACCCACAAGTCTGGAGAGAGAGAGAGAGAGAGTAAAGGGGCTTAAGAACGAACCTCAAATGGCGAAGGAAGACTGGGAGATTATACGGCGTCAATCGCCGGCGGTTTCGCCTGGAAACGATCGTCGGTGAGGAAATCTGTCGACGGGGAGACACGACCATACCCGTTTGTGGCTTGTTCAATTTTTTTTTGTTTTGTTTTTCTGATGGGTCTTCTCTCCATGGCTGGGAGGAAAATCAAAAGGAAACAAAGAAAAAAAGACAAAAGTTACTGCTGTGGCTGTGGGTTCTTCATCGGTGTTCAATGGTTGGGGGTTTCCATTTGGGTCTCTTGTGCAGATCCACGGAGAGAGAGCTTGTTTCAACAAAAATTCAATGTATTTAGTTGTAGGTTATGTTTTTGCATTTTTTGTGATTTGGGTGATGTGTCAAGATTCTGTTAGTTGTTGCAAAAATAGTCTTTTGCTAATAGACCGTATAGGAGGTTTTCTCATTAATTATGGCCTTGATCAGCTGCAGCACCCACCAGTTTTTTTGTGTGTAATTTATTCTTTTTATATGAAGTGTCATGTTCGTAGTAGATACTGTAAAATGTGTGTTTTACAGATTGTCTGCATTCAAGGTTTTCTCTTATGATTTTCCAAACCATTGGGGGTGGTTTGGGCCACCCCAGTTTTTTTTTTTTTTCTCATTTTTTTTTAATTTCTCATTTTTTTTTGAAATTTTTTTTAAATAAAAAAATTAGTCTGGTAGCCATGTGTCAATATATAATTGATCCACATGTTAGTCCATTAAGTCAATTAACAGTTAACTGATGGAATGACTAATTTAATCATTTTTCAAAACTATAATGACTAATTTAGTTACTTTCCAAACCTTAAAGAGGAAAAAATAAAATTTTAAAACCCCAAGGACTAATGAGGTATTTAACCCTATATTTTATCATTAAGGGTTAAATGTCTTTTCAGTACCTGTGCTTTGAGCCAAAATCAAATAGTCACCTTGGTTTTCAAAAATATTATATATGGTACCAGTGGTTATCAAATAAACCCATTTCGAGAGCTTCCTGGCCAGATTCCGTTTTTTAAAGAAGTGCTACGCCACCTTTAGTATATTACGGCGTAGTACCCGGTTTCAAGGCGCCACGTATGGTGGCATTGAGTTTTGGATGCCATTAGATTAAATAATATTAAAATATGTAAAAAAATTAAGAACATGTACTTCCTAAAAAAAAAAAAATCCATCATCCTCTCCATTCTCTTCTCCAAACCACTTAGGTTTTTGCAACCCAAATACCATCTTTGTCATCCCTCCTCAATGATGATTAAGAGGAACTCACAATGATTATTAATAGTAGTCGATAGATGCACAATCGTAAAATGTATACTAAATTAAATAAAATTCAAGCCCACAAGGTCCCAATTACAAACTTTGTTGCATACCTCAGCGATTTATCTGAGGAAGATCTTCCTAAACAAGGTTCCATCAAGAATGCTCGTCTCAATTACCGAATTGTTTCAACGGCCAAAAACCTCTTCTCCAAATGCCAGTAGGAGTTCTTATTTGAAGGCTAAGGGTATGTCCGAGGTGTCATTGACTTCAACTATCGAAAGGTAAAGGAAATCCTCTTCAACCTGCTTTATGAAAGCTCTTCGCCTCAACCAAATACCACGTCACCCTTCCTCAGAGAAAATATTTTCCCCCATTACCCTTCATCTGAGGTAAGTTTGTTTCCCCTTGTTTTTACAATTTGTTTTGATAAGGTTCATTGGCAAAAATAGATTTGGGTCTGCAAAAATCTAAGTGGTTGGGGAGAAGAGAATGGAGAAGATGATGGATTTTCTTTTCTTTTCTTTTTTAGGAAGTACATAGGTTCTTTTAATTTTTTATTTACATAATTTTAATATTATTTAATCTAACGTGGTATCTAAAAACTCAGGTACCACGCCACGTGGTGCCTTGAAACCATAGGTACCACGTAATGTATAAGGATGACGTGGCACTCCGTTAAAAAAACTAACGGAATCCTGACAGAAGTACCAAGTGGGTTTATTTGATAACCACAGGTACCATTTGTGATATTCTTGAAAACTAAGGTGGCTATTTGATTTTGGCTCAAAGTATAGGTACTGGAAAGGCATTTAACCCTATCATTAAATAAGAACCTTTTTGGGATACAACATCAACTAATTATCATTGTCTGGCATCCTAAGAGATAACTCAATCGGCTGGAATCTCGCTTAATAAAGTGTAGGTCCCTTTCCTCTTTTATGCGGATATGTCCAAAAAAAAAAATTATCACTGCCTGGCTACTTGTTGGCAGGAGTAGTGATACTTATACCGTGAGTGAACAGTCACTCACACCCGTAGTTTATAGTTTATAATATAAAATATTATATATTATAATAATATTTTATTTTTTTTTATATTATTTTATATTAAAAAACCGAGAAATGTTGTAGACTTGTATTGCAATATAATGCCCACATTTGACCTATTTTTAGTGACGTGGCAGATTGATAAGCACATGAAATTGACGATTGAAATTTGAAATTTGAATTTCAGTTCTCTCTCCCTCACTAAATAATAATCATATTAAAATGGATACTCTCCATTTCAATTGAAATGGAGAGGATTCGTTTCCTTAAATATAGGCCAAATGTAGGCATTATATTGTATTGTAGCATATCTCTAAAAAACCACTGGTGTGAGTGACTATTCACCCACACCAGTTGTATGAGTATCATCACTGCTTGAGCTTGATTTCGCTTAAAATTAGTAAGATTTTGTAACTAAGATTATTATTTAAATGATTGTCTCCTAATAATTTAAAATAAACAGTAATTTAACATGGTTTTAAAGTAAGAAATTTGAGTTTAAACATTATATTGGTTATTCACCTTCTATTGCGATTTAATATTTCACAAGTTTGAAAGGAAATTGAGCATGTACGTAAAGAAAAGTATTAAAATATTAATTTTATAATGAAATCAATTGATAATTGACTAACTTTATGATAAATAACGATTTAACATTGACTAGCAATTGCTTGATATTTTTACATAGATCTCGCTTGAATAATTTTATAATCTTTAGCAAAGCTACACAAAGGGACACAGCTGCCATTAAAGAGGTTGTGAATGGATTCAGAGAAGTAGTGTGACTTATGGAAAGACTCTTCTAAACCTTATCCAGTTGGCGGCTCAAGCAAAGAGACCCCACAGAGAGGATCTTGTGGCCTGGATTCAGTCCCAAGAAAGTGTCAAAGGATTGAGAATTGGCTGCCGCCGGCGGTAGATGCCCTTAAAATTAATTTTGATGCGATTCATCAGGAAAAGTTAATGACAGCGCTAATTGGCCTGCACATAATCTTGTTAGATGTGCCGCCCCTATTAAACAAAGTGGAGGCATTCCCATTTTTGCCTTGCCTCCTATTATTTTTGTACCCATTAGTGATGTCAAGTTGTCAACCCTCCTTAGGCAGTAGCTCTCTCTGCTGGATTCTTGTTCTCTTTTGTTTTGGTGTTTTTCTTGTTTTGTTCTCTGTCTATTTGTTCAGAAAAAAATAAATAAAAATTGATCAATGCTTTCTTATTGATACTCTAAGGTTATTTAAAGACAAATCTTACAATGAAAATAGACCCACATTTAGTTTTCATCTAGGATAACCTAATCATACTCTTAAACCAAATAGAAAGATGAACATATACTATCCTTGACTAGTACAACAGATCAATCCATGCAAGTTAGAGGCCCTTGTGTTTCTCGCCAGGACATAAATTAGCTACAAATTGGTTTGAAGTTAATTCATACAAACCAATATAATAAAGTGACACGTGTACAGCTCTAGGTGTTCTGATGTGAAGTCATCCTCGAGCCATGTAAACAGTTGTAGAAGAAGGTCCAAGCTAAGTTGGAATTGATGACAAAATAAGGCTCTCAGCTTGATTGATCTCATCAAGTGGGTGTCTTAAGGCATTAAACCTCAATTCCTCACCATATATACTTGGATCCATTAAAAGTTCATGAACAATAGTTTGGCCTTCGAGCATGCTTACTGCTGCAGACATGGTGGGTCTAAGTGCTGGCGATGGATTAGAGCATAATAGAGCTACTTTGATCATTCTAATTGCCTCCTCATTGAACTCAGAACCCAACTTCGGATCCACCAGCTCCATTAGACTACCATTTTGTTGTAGAACAAGAGCCTATAATAAGCATAGAAAAGAGAATGGAAATGAAATGTACCAAATCAGCAGAAGAGAACAATGTAGCCAAATGTACATATATAGTAGAAAAAATATGTGATGTAGCTGAACCCACGCCATGTTTCAAATTCATTTATTAGAAGGGAAAGATCAATCTTACCCAATCTGGCAAGCATACATAATTATCATTTGGTCGAAAATTCATGTTGCTCTTCCCAGCAACAATTTCCAATGCAACAACTCCAAAACTGTAGACATCTACTTTATAGGTTAAGTAACTCCATAATGCATATTCTGGCGCCATGTATCCTCTACAAAATAAAGATTGTATTGTGAACTTAGTTCACTACTATGAGGCTCTTATCTTATATATTGAAAAAGTCCAACATGAACAGAATCTTAGTTGCCACATCTTCTTTCTTTTGCATTTAGCATGCAGCTATGAAATCAATAAACTGCTGGAATTAAGTGATAACTTCATTCCATCAAAGATACACAAAATTATTACTGGCGGGGATGAAGATAATTTCAGTGCTTCTCCAACTTGCAAATTGATTAAAAAAAAAAAAAAAAAAACCTTGCAAATTGATAACTGATGTAGTCTTGCACCTTTACCCACACAAGTTGTAAATGGTCATTGAGCTCTATGACTCCAAAAGATGTGAAGAATTTCTTTGTTCCACTTGGTAACATATAGCAGTTTGTGATCATATTTTAAATGGGAATTAAAGAATTGGTATATATTTAGGGGTAGCATTATGTTAATGGTTGAGTAGACAGGTTTTTCTCTCCTCTTTTTTTTTTTTTTTTTCCTTCCTGCAAACTTTACACTATAAGGAAATTGAGTAAATGTTTGTTACATCCAGTATTGGGGCATAAGAAATCTACAGCAGACTATCAGTTCATGTTTCATATTTAGACCAGTTTGCAAAGCATAAACTGATAATTGTGGAATCATGTAGCTATGAATTTCTCTGCAATCATGGTTTTGTTATGAATATAGACTGATTGCATCCTACCACATGCTGAAGTCAGGACTTATAGTACTTTCCATAAGGAAAACATTCAAATATGCAGAGACTTTAAATGCTGCCTTGTTTTGGTTTAGTTTCAAGGAAGCATTTCACATAGACATTAAGGTTACTAGTTGTTCCAATCATCTATTGGTCCATAAATAGAGAGGCCAACCAGAAAAGTCACAAGTAGGTCCAAATTGAAAGAGAGATGGAAATATGTATCTTACATTGTTCCAGCAACTTGAGTGCTGATGTGGGACTTTTCGTCTTCATCAAGCTTAGCCAAACCAAAGTCAGAGATCTTTGGATTAAGGTCCCTATCCAGTAGAACATTGGTAGTTTTGATGTCTCTATGAACGATCCTCAGTGTTGATTCCTCATGTAAGAAAGCCAGGCCTCTTGCTATAACAACGTATATTTTCTGCCTTGTAGTCCAGTCCAATTCTAATCGGCATTCCTCTGGACCTACATTTTGCATAGATAGTCCAATAGGGAATTCATCAACTTGGTTCCTATTATAGACCATTTGCAGGGTTTGGTTCCTAGGGTTTAATCAACTCAGAATACTGAAAGTGAAAATTCAGCTTACCAAACAAGACACGTGCTAGGCTATTGTTTTCCATGTATTCATATACCAAGAATAGTTGATTTCCTTCAACACAACAACCATATAATCTAACAAGATTTGGGTGTTGTACAGAAGATATCATGCCTAATTCGTTCACAAATTCTCGATTTCCTTGATTTGATTTTGAAGAAAGTTTCTTAACTGCAATTATAGTACCATCTAACAGTATACCCTGCACCAGAAATAGAAAATATACAGCTTCAGTATGCATTCATTATGTAATTAGATGCCTCTTAGGTATCATGGATAAGTAAGAAAATAAAATAGAAATCCTAAAATTGAAGAAAGTTGATGTTGTGGGATACCTTGTATACAGATCCAAACCAAAACCACCTTCCCAATTTTGTTTGCAGCATCAAAATTATTAGTAGCTGCTTTGATTTGCCTATAGGTGAAAAAACCAATTTGCAGATCTAATCCTCTCAGATCTGTCAAAGGAATGAAAAGGAGAGGCTAAGATGTCAGATTGTATCTTAAAAATAATATGACTAGTTTTATTAGTATTTTGTGTCTATTGACTACTTATAAGTTGTCAGATAGAATTTGACCAAATAAATGCCGTGAGAAGGAACCACACTGCAGTTGATCAGCATAAACCCCAATTTTTTTACAAGATTTAGGGTTTCATTTTGTTCCTACTTTTCCCATCAATTACAGGTGTCTTCGGAATAAAAAAATAAATTTAAAAAAGAGGAACTTCATTGGTGCCTATTACCAAGATATGCCTTTTGGTTTTTTTTAACACTTAAGATCATTTAGAGGACATTTGAAAGAGAGTTAATTGAAATTCACAATCTTTTATCTCTTGCAAACTTCTTCTACATGGGTCCTTCTTAGACATTTAGATTTTATGAAAAACAATGATCTCATATTTCTGTATGTTTTGGTCATATAATTTATGATTATGATTGGAACCGACTCCAGTATAGTATTGTTAAAGCCCAAGAAAACTATCATGAAGACAGATTCTTATGCTTTTGCAATCCAGCAACAGTATAGTTGCTTTTCATGGTGTACTTTGGATTGCTGATTTTTCATCTAGGGAAAAATGTTCTATAATATAACACTCAAACGGCAATAGTTTATAAAGCCCTTGGGAAATTGCAGTACATTGTTTCAACTTCATGAATAGTTGGAGATAAATTATCCAAATGAGCGGCTGCTGATTACCTTTTTCCCTTGATATCCTGCCTCCTATGTAGCTTTTCCACCAAAGAAAGCCTATAATCATAAAAATGAGCAATAGCACTGATACTACAACTCCAACAACAATGAATATCTTCCTGTCATCATCAGGGGGACTGAAATCTGCAGATGAGAAAAATAGTTAAGGAAATTGGTTATAAAGTTGCATTCTGGAATACAAGTAGTACCATACAGATATATATATGCGGATCAATCCAAAACAAGATATGAATGGATGGTTCAAACACACAAATAATCAGAGTAAGGTAAAAAGAAGACTATAACCTTGATTTGAGTAATACTTCTTACAGAAAATAATCATGGGTTTTACCAAAACTATAACATGCTATGCTTTTACTGTTTCTTCAAAACAAGAAGTTGGATAGTAAAAGAATCTCATACTGCAAGAAATAGTTACCAGCTTCAACAGAGATAGCCGAGATGAGAGGACCATACGTTCCTCTCTCTGTTGTCCCTTTCCCAGCCCAATGAAAGCGGATCTGTAAAACTTTATCCTCACCAACTGCTTTAAATTCCTAAAAACTGCTTTATCAACCCCTTGTGCAGCATTTTCAATATCAAAATCCTTCAACTCCAGTTTTTCCTGTAACAAGTAAAATCAATAAAATTGTGTTCTATGTATAAAGCAAAACAAATATGACATCATACCTGGATATAAACATCAAATATCCGTCTTTCAAGACTGTAAAAAGATCTGTTGTCTCTGAACACTATCTCTGCAAAGTATAGTTTCACAGTATATTCTCCATTTGCCAAGCAACGCGCATAATATGTTAGAGATAGGGGAGAGAGTCGTGCACTCGTGTATAATTCAGAGTTGTTCATTCTGAGTATTGACACATTATTTGCTATGTACTGTTTTGAGGTACTGTTAATATCCCAAAAATGTCCAGTGCTACTGATTCCCCAACTAGCAGTTAATGGAAGAAATTTTGCTGGACCTGCTAGGTCTTGATCCCCTTCATACTCTATGTTCTCAATAGTTGTTGAGCTTCCACCACAATTTATATGCAAGGAATACTGATCTACACAGAAACAACAGATTTTTGATGGGATAGGATACGAGCAAACGTTATAGAGCAAAAAGGAAATTAACTTTGTTTTGGTAGTTCATTTACTAGGTTGCCAGAAACAAGATGAAATATTAACTGTACCCTTTTCATTTCTGAAAGAAATTATCAAAAAGGAAGGCCTGACAACATAAGTAAAGCATACACCTCAGAATTTGAATGTGAGGTAAAATAATTACCTTTTGAGCATGGAAAGTTCTGCAGGCACTCGCTTCCTAGTGTTCTTAATTAATGTCATATAAGAAAGAAGAGTGAACTTAAGCAAGTTTAAGTGAAAAATGGAAATCCTTCTGCAAAATAAAAGCAAGAAAAACAAAGAAACATTGGTTCTGCTTATTAGTTTGCAAGTTAGATGCTTACAAGTTGTTCGATCCAGAGAAGCTCTCAAACAAATTTCTGATGAAATGAGAAACTAGTAAGCTTTGGAAAACTAGAAAGCTTATGAAGAGAGCAAAGTATGAAAAGCTAAACTTAAGAAAAGTTCTTACAAAGTTTCCTTGACAAGTAGGTGTCACAGAGCTTTTTGAAAAATTATTATAAGAAAGATCTATTTGGCTGCAAACAAACATATTTTCATTAAGAACATGCTATTACATAAGAAAAATGGTACCTTCAAAAGATATGATAAAATTTTTACACTAAAATTGGGAACATCTAGAGATGATTGTAGTTTGAATATTTCAAAAACACCTAGACATATTAAATCTAACCCCATATAGAATAGTATGATTGACTGCATCTAACATGTACACAAAATCAACACTTCGATCTATCAATTCAAGTTAAGACCACCTAACTTCTCTGCCAACTCTAAATTAACTGTCAATATGGTGGTGCCACATAACAAACAACCACAGCATAATAACTGAAAATCTTTGATAAATTATTTTTATTTTTTTGTCTTTTGTTTTCTGTTCTTAAAGAAAAATTAACAAACTATCTGAGACACTCTTTAAAATGCAAAAAGAGTTTTTACCTTTATGTCATGTCAAATCACTTTTTCAGAAAAAAACAAAAAACAAAAAACAAAAAACCCTGCAAAACACATTAACAAGCATATCCGATTTTTCTGCCACTCTTTTTTACTAGTGTCAAATGCTGCAAGATGCAAATTAGAGCTAGTAGAAAAATCGATTTAATTCACTATTATATATGATTGATGGAGATCTCCCATTGACCATAAAGAGGCCATGAGATGAATCAAAGTCAAGGTAATATATATTTGAACATTCTGAATGCTTGTAAAGATTATATATATGGAGAACCATAATAAATAAATAAATAAATGTCATGCAAATTTCAAGTGGAAATCAAGGTGAATTACTAGTCATTGTTTCTGTTTTTTATCCAGTCTGGAATAGGCCCATTGAGCAAGTTGCTTGTCAGAAACCTGTTCAAATAGCAACACAATTACACATTGGTTAAAAACTTATTTGTATAATTACTAATGGAAGAAAATGGACAAAAATTGGAAGGTAACACAGGACATGACACATACATGCCTTTATAATCCATATACCTATTGTTGGAATTAAGTTTCATAATTGAGAGTATCACAATCTCTCTTAATCAAATCCCTAACATTCTTGCGAAGTCTCACTTCAAAATCTTAATGCCCTAATGCCATATGGCATAACTAAGTTGGCTCGAATACAATTTACAAAGTTCGCTCTACACTTATAAAATGATTAGTCAAAGTCACAATTGGAATTCCCTAAAGTGATTTATATAACCTAGTCTCATCTAATATGGAACCAATGTAGGACTTAGCATCCATACAGCGTATTCACAATCTATCAACCCATTGGAAGACTTAATTTAACTGAGTCTCACAATATTTTGTCAACCAAGAAAGCAGTAGCCTTATTCACACTATATTTCACAAGACTAATCAAAGTTACAATTAGAGCATCATAGAGTTACTTGTATAACCTAGTTGTTTCACTTAATATGAACCAATGTAGGACTTAATTTTCTAGGGTGTCATAAATATCTCACTTACATCCCTAACATCCTTATCTCGGTCACACTAAAATATTCCAATGCCATATGGTGTTACTAGATTGGCTTTGATACCATTTATCACAACCCAAGAAAAGCGTTAGTCATATATGTGACTCTAAAATGACTAGGTAGTCAAAATTAGAGTTAGAGCTCTCTAAAACTACTTATACAGTTAAGCCTCAATTGTACACAATCGATGTATGACATATTTGGGGTATCACAAATATAAATGGTAATCATAAGCACTCTAATCTCCTTGATGATATATTTGTGTGCTTTGTGCTGCTTTAAATTGTTTATTTCAGCTTCTCTGCAATAGAGCTAGATTTAGGGTTTTGATGCCACACTTACAATCTTTTCAAGTGTGTTAGGCCTTCAATATCCGGAATCTCCCCTTCTAATCTGTTGAAGCTGAGGTCTCTACATGGATATATGAAAAAGGTGTTATAATAACACAAAATAAGTTTTATAAAATGACCTAAAGGTGAACATATTGAACCTGATAAGACATTAATGTCCAGCTTTTAAAAAGTGTAGAATCAGAAAATATCTTAATTCTAGAGATGAATGAGCAAAATCATTATTGAAAATAAATATGCCTATATTTATACATGGTAGCCCCTCCAATCCAACCCTCCAAAAAAAGAAGAAAAAAAAGAAAACTTCACACATCCGTATGTCTGTAAATTAAGTATAAAGTTCTTAATGGAGATAATTAACAGGGTCTAATACAAGCATCTGGGGCCTGTAGTGCACTAATGTTTCAGTAAACAAAGCAAAAAATGAGAGGAATATAGAAAGGACAGAAGGACTACAAAATTTTTAGTTCTTCCATTTCTGATATATTTGCAGGGATTGTTCCAAAAAGATTGCAGCTCCTTAACATCCTGCATTGTGAACCGACATCATCTAAGAAAAAGTGCTACAACTTTGTATTATTAGAGTTCTTGAAAGTTTACAGTAAAAGAATGACATACAATTTTTTCATGCCTGTCATGTTACTTAACAGTGGAAATTTAGAACCCTCACCAAATAAGTCACTAATCCTTCTGCACAAAATTGGATAAGTGTTAGTCTCTTAAAGCAACAAGTCTTGTTAATTTGAGTATGACATGAACCACAGAGATTTTATGCAACCCAAGAGTACTTAGAAGGCAGAACTCACAGCTCAGTTAAATTACTCAGACAGAAATGCTAGGAGGAATGGGCCCTCAAGACCACTAGCTTCAATTTCTCTGTTAAAAGCAAAATTCTAATGGGTTAGATTATACCTGACCTGAATATTCTACTAGAAGAGATTTAACATTACAGGAAGAACAAAAAGAACACATACAATTTCGAATAACTTTCCAACTTTGAAAAATGTCAGGTATTCTTCCAGTGAAGTTGTTCCTGCTAATCCTACTGCATATGGCCAAATTGGAAACATAATTGAATAACATAGAAACATGAAGCTTTCCAAGCAAATAGCTAATGCTATATAAGTATAGAAATGAGTTATAGCCACTTACAATTCGTCTAATCTGGTTAGCTTAGTGAGAGAGATAGGCAACTCTCCAGTGAGATTGTTTTAAACTAAGAATACTGTAGTCATCAAATAGAGTTCAGACCAGGTCAACTTACTTAATTAAGAAATGAATCATCAAATCTGGTTTGAAAGAAAAAAAAAATGATAAAAAGAAACACTGACAGGCACTCCAAGTTAACCAAATCTCCAAGTTGAGGGGGAATAATTCCAGAAAACAGATTGTTCCTTATGTTCCTGAAAATATATTCTTCGTCAATAAAAAAGCTGGGGATAAACCAATTCAAACAATCATGCAACATTGCCAGATACAATAAGAGCATGCAAAGTTTTAAGGGTGGTAATGTTTCCCAAGAAGCTTGGGATTGGTCCTGATAACTTGTTTACTTGAAAGAACCTGCATTAATAAACAAGCTTAATTCAATAGGAATGAATATTTACAGGGTAAAATCATAGGCTAATTGAGTAGAAACGTACAGATGTGTCAACTTTAGAGAAGCCCATTGGCTTGGTATTGTACCAGTAAGGTAGTTTCGAGAGAGATCACTACAAGGGAGAGGATATTAGAAGATTAAATCAATTTTCAGGACTAATCAGTAAAACACAATTACTCTTCTTACATCTTCTGTAGGTAGGGAGCTTCACTAGGGAAGGTGGAGGCACACCATCAAGATCCTGCCCTTCAAGACATCTGTGCATGTGACATGAACACTTATAGGTAAAAGATCAAATATCATCTGATTATTCTTCCATCACAGCTTTTAAAACCCTTAATCTGTTAGGACAAGATTTTCTTACATATATATATGTTAGAACAGAAAATGAGAACATTGAAAATATCACTGGCTCAGAAGTAAACAATATTTCAACCCACTATGCCATAGCTAGTGATTCAACATGGTGTCAAAGCAAAAGTCTCGTTCAAACTTTTCTCTATAATTTATCTTTGATTTCAACTAAATATTTCATGTTGGATTGAGTTTGAATCCACAGCGTATTAAAATACTAATTAAATGAATAAATTTATCATTTTTATCGGATAATTTAACACAAAGATTAAAGAAATTGCATCAATTTACTTATAAGGTCTATCACTCAAGCTAGGCAGCACATTCATGGTGGGAATAGGTGTGCTAAGCCATCTGGGTTACTAAAACAGGAATCTTTCATACTAGAAAAAATATATATATCTTTAAGGTCTTGTTTTTTTTGGGGGGGATGAATAATCCTTAATTAGGTCTACAGTACTGAAAAACAATTTGGCTGTTGGGTTGATGAACATAAATGCATCATGCATGGATGGAAAGGAATACAATTCGCCACATTGCAAAGCGCAAAGATGAAGAAACCTCTTACAGAAAGTTGTGCGGATAACATATATATATTTTTTTAAACAACAAATTCAAAGGCTAAAATGTTTTTTTTTGTCAAAAAATGATTTCCTAGAAAAAAAAATTCAGTGTTTGGCAGTACGAAAAATTACAATATTTTTATATATATATTTTTATTCAATCATATTAAATTTTAAATTACAAAAATGTCCCGACCATGTCCTGGCCTGAATGATGATTAGGCCAGTTCCCACGAATTCTGGTGGTGTCTTAATTGGATCTCTATAAGGTCCTGGCAAGATCCAAACCGAGTCTTGGCAATGTCCTAATTAGGTTTTTGTGGGGTCTCGACAAGGGCATGACGGATCTCGGTTGAGTCCTTATTTAAGTGGATGTTTGCCTGTTTGGTACCTCTTTCTCCATGGTTCGTGAGTAAAAGTCCTGAGTTTAATTCTTATTTATGTCATTGATTCACCTCCCATTTAATTATATATTCTATGGGTTGGGCATTTGAGAAAATGAAAGGTACTTACAGCTGAACCACGTGACATACACGTGACGACTTATCTGCATGTTTTAAGCAATTGCAGAACACAGAATTCTGGTACGTTGGCCTCAAAGTCGATTTTGGTGTGTCCCAGCTTGGATCATGATCAGTACTGCATGGATCTACACTGAAATTCCAATCTTTCTTCCCCATTTCTTTGCCTATTTTACGAAGGGCTTCCACTGCATATATAATAATACACCAAACTCATCAATTATTTTTCCATTTATTTTGCCTTAAAAAATGCTCCATATATACTTGACTCTTCTTAAAAAGTAAAGCAATGTTTTTCTTACCAAAAACTAAAAATAAAAAATGTAATGAAATTTCCATACAACCTCACCTCTATATAATATATTTTTAAAAAAATGTCTTTTGACAAGTTTTGGAGGGTCTCCTAAAATTAGGCAATTTAAATTTCACAGAAATTATGGTAGCTTAGAAGAGAAAGCAAAGGCCTATTTATCCGGAGCAGGTGGACTGGTTTAAAAGAAATTTATGGTCATTTCAAGTGGTGTGTATATGAAGACAATATTAGCATGTGATTTAAAAAAAAATTAAAATAATATAAAATCATGTAAACTATTAGATACACTAATTTTTAAATCTTGACCATGAAATTGACACTACCCATTTGATTTAAAATGGAGAGGATCCCTATCCAATGTTTCATAGTCCAATGCCTCCTAAGTGTGCATTCTGGCTGCTCACCCATCAATGATTGGCTGCTAAACCCGATACCACTAAGTGAATTAAGCACAAATCCCACCAGACAAGGATACTCTCCATTTCAAGCATAGATAAAACTGTGTCTCGTAGATGGCATTATTGCCTTCTTGGAGTATATCAATGAGAAGAAGAAGAAGAAGGTCTCCTCACCTTCATCATCAGGAGTAGGGCCTAGACGGCCTGCTTGTGCTTCCATGCACAAAAGCAAGAAGATTAGTTGAACAAAGAAAATAGAAGGAACGAGTCTTGCCATCATCTCCTCTACTGATCATATACAAGGCTTTGCAATAATGCTGCATGCATAGAAAATGTGATATCTCAATATCATTAATTACTAAAAATGATCAATTATATCAGCTAAATCAATTATTTGATGGACTACACATAATGAAGCGAAAATCATTTGAATCTCTTCTTCCTCTTGTGTGGATATGTCAAAAAAAAAAATTCAATTATTTGATGTTACATTGTTACTTAAGAGACCCTTCACCTTCACATTTATATCTCCAAATGTTTAGCCATCTAATCGTCATTAATTTCCAAATATTTCTCAAAAACAAAATAATAATAATAATAATAAGGGGAAACTTCAGATAGCCCTTTGAACTTTTAGCCAATTACACAAACCCTTCTTGAACTTTTAAAACTCTCACTTACCCCCCTTAAACTTTCATTTGCTCTCACTTAGATTCCCTCACTTTAAAACTCACTGTTTTGAGCACCAAAATGACACCGTTTTGGGCATTAAAACGACACCGTTTTGAGCTGTTTTAGGCATTAAAATGTTCTAAGTGAGAGTAAACAGAAGTTTAGGGGGGTAAGTAAGAGTTTTTAAAGTTCAAGGGAGTTTTGTGTAAATTGTTGGAAGTTTAGGGGGTTATCTGAAGTTTTTCCTAATAGTAATAATAATAATAATTTCCATATATAAATGCTTCTCTTGTAATTAAACCTGCAATAATTGAATAATGTAATGCAGTATCTACCAAATTCTAACCTTACAATTGCAATGCTTGTGTTTGAGCCCTTGGTAGTCTGCAATTGGTAGGAATGGGGAGAGACTAAATATATATATAGAGAGAGAGAGAGAGAGAAACTCCCATGCCTAAGCCGGAGCTCCAGACCAATTTAATGCAATACAGTTGGGGTTTCTTGACTTGAGTAAACAAGCAGGTCAAGGCCAGCAAATTAGTATTGAAATAAAAGAGAACTACACGCCACATTAATATTAGACTTTGGTCTTTCTTCTCTATGGCAGACATCTTTGACTTTGGACTTTAGGATTTCTTTTGGATTACCACATTTAGAATATATTTTTGAGTGATTGATGGGTTGAGTTGTTTGTTAGTATTCATTCTGTATAAGAAGAAAAGAAAAAGAAAAAAGTGAAGAAGAAGAAGAAGCACAAAAGCTATTATAAGAAAGTGTTGCCAAACGAGACCTTATTAGTCTTCTAAGTTGTGGAAAATCAGTCCATTAAACACGGACTTTTTGGGATACAAAATCAACTTATCATTGGCTGGCTACTTGTTGGCAACGCCAATCAAGCGAAAATTGGTATGATTTTGTAATATCGACTATTAAAATATTAATTAAATAATAATTTTAACTTAATATTGTCTATGTAGTTTACTTCCTTTTTTTGATTTAGAAACGCCCTTTACATCTTTTCCAATCCTTCTTTCATCCTTGCAATTTTCAAAATTACCATTATTTTTTACGGTAATTTTGAAAATTGAGAGAATAAATGAATAATTTTCTTTCTAATTTAATATTTTACATGCATGTTTAAAGTTGAATGAAATAGTACGAAACCATGTTTTCAAATGATTATAGATTGAGGGAACGCATCAAATCGAGGATATTACAAAGACAAATTCAATGTTCGCTACACTTGGTAGAGAATGTCTGCTGCAAGAATGATCAATGCAATCACTGCATATGATTGCATGATTGCTTGACAAAGTTCATAAGCAACTTCAGCATTCATGTATATGGAAATTGTTCTTGAATCTGCGAATTGTCACTTCGTAGGATATGTTTATGATACAAATCTTGAGTAGAACCCACTCTTAAAAATGAGCTCGCAAGAAAGAGTGTCCAAGAACTTATATACACATAGTTAAGATTAGACTTAACTCATGTAGGATATTAAGATCATAACAGTTTAATACAAGGAATAATCATTCTTTAGGAACATGAATGAATATTACTAAAAATACAAAGAGTTCGAATGAAATGACAATTTATATTTTTTTGTTTGTTGCACACAATTTTCTCATTGGAATTGAATTAAAATTACTAAATATTTAAAATTGATTAAAAAAAAAACATTTTATACGTGGGTGGCTGACTGGCCACCCTAGCATAATACTGGAGGTGGTGCAACCACCCTAGTATTATGTTATAGTGACTAGCTAGCCATATAATGTTATGAATTGTTTGTTTATTTATATATAAATTTTAGGTTGAAAAATAAAAATAATGAATTTTTGAAAAAACCCATCATGTTCCTCAAATAATAGCTATTCCTCTTGTTTTTTTTTTTGGAGGAATTTGCTCTTCCTCTACTTAGGAAAGGTATAGTGTGTAACCAAAACAAAAATGGCGATTTCCATAAAATAATTATTTCATTTAAAGGTCTATTCCACATACCAATCACCTAGCCTTCATGCCGACAAACTTTTTAGTAAGACATGTTCTCTGAATCAGCTGGACCTTAAAACTTACCATAAGAGGGGTTGAGTTCTAGCATGGCATACTGATTCCAATGTTCAGCTCAGTTTAGCAGGATGTTTCGTGTTAAATGGAAGAAGAACCTAAGCCTTCATATGTGGGGGGAATTAAGTAATCCTCGTAGTTGATGTTTCTTTCTTGTTATTTCATGTCTGCAGCAATAACATGAGCAGAGACAACTAGAATAGAAGGTATATACATCTAACAATATTAAAATCTCTAGACTAGCTGCATACATGTAATATAATGTAACCAAAAAAAAAAAAAAAAATTCTACAATTTGATCAAATATCTTTAGCTTCATCTTACAGACATATTCATCTGCAAGTTTACTATGGGATAAATAACAACGGTACCAAAACCCCCCTCCGGATTGGAGTTGGAAAAGCAAATGCAGCTTTTCCAACTCGAAGAAGTGTTTTGCATGGTACTGAAAAATCAAGATTAATTAGATAGAGATCCAGGAAAGATGTAGAAGAAGAGCCAAGCTATGTTGAATCTAATGACTGAATAAGGCTATCAGCTTCACTGACCACATCAAATGGGTGTGTTACGGCTTTAAACCTCAATTCCTCGCCATATATACTTGGATCCGTTATAAGTTCATGAACAACAGTTCGGCCTTTGAGCATGTTCACTACTGCAGACATGGTAGGTCTAAGTGCTGGCGATGAATTAGCGCATAATATATCTACTTTGATCATTCTAACTGCCTCCTCGTTGAACTTGGAACCTAACTTTGGATCTACCAGCTCCATTAGATTACCCTTTTGATTTAGAACAAAGGCCTAGAAGAAGCATCGAGAAGAGAATGAAAATACAATGTAGCAAATAAAAAGAAAAGAACAAAGTAGCCAAAACTAGTAGAAAAATAAAATATACATGTAGCTGAACTCACGCCTAAAGCGAATGAGTCAATCTCAACCTAGTTTGGTTTATTTAAGTTAAGCGGAAAGCCACAAAGAAGCAACCCTTCTCCGGGCCATGTTTCAAATTCATATATTAAAAGGAAAAGATCAATCAATCTAGTAGGCATACATAATTCTCATTTGGTTGGTATTTCATGTTGTTCTTCCCAACAACAATTTCCAATGCAACAACTCCAAAACTGTAAATGTTTGCTTTATAGGTTAAATAACCCCATAATGCATATTCTGGTGCCATGTATCCTCTGTAAAATAAATATTTTATTTTGACTCCTAGTTCACTAGTATGAAGCTCTTATCTTATATATTTGAAAATGTCCAACATGAACATGAATAGAAACTTACCACCTCATGTTTCTCTTCCATTAGCATTCAGTTATGTAATCAATAAGGTACTAGAATTGAGTGGTAATCCATTCCATCAAGGATACACAAAATTATTACCGGCAGGGAAGAAGATAATTTCATTACTTTTGCAACAAGCAAATAGATAACTGATGTCTTGTACCTCTGCCCACTCAAGTTGTCTGGTCATTGAGCTCAAATTTAATGGGGTTGGTTTACAATTCCACAAGATGTCAAGAATTCCTCCGTTTCACTTGGTGACATTGTAGCAGTTTTTGAGAATATTTGAAATGGGAATTAAAGCATTGTTATAGGGAAACAGAATATTTGGACACGAGTTTCTCTAAATTATTTAATTCTTAATTTAACCAAGGGAGTGTATGTTTAGGGGTAGCACTTACGTTGAGGGTCGAATAGGCAGATATTTGGACACGAGTTTCTCCAAATTATTAGTTCATGTTTCATGTTTAGAACAGTTTCCATATGGAAACTTTTCGAATATGCAGAGACTTTAAATGCTGCAGTTGTTCTTGTTCGGTTTCATGGCAGCATCACACATAGACATTAAGGTAAATATCTGTCCCTGTTATCTCTTAGTCAATAACTAGGGAGGCCAAACAGAAAAGTAACAAGTAGGCTCCAATTTAAAGAGAGAGGGAAAGATGTAGCTGACATGGTTCCAGCAACTCGAGTGCTGATGTGGGTGTTTTCCTCTTTGTCAAGCTTGGCCAAATTAAAGTCAGAAATCTTTGGATTAAGGTGTGTATCCAACAGCACAAAAATTGTTTTGATGTCTCTATGAATAATTCTCAGGGTTGATTCTTCATGCAAGAAAGCCAAACCTCTTGCTATGCCAATGCATATTTTCTGCGCCGTAGCCCAGTCCAATTCTAACCGGTATTCATCTGGACCTGCATTTTTTGTAGGTAGTCCAATGGGGAATTCATCTACTTAGTTTCTTATATAGATCATTTGCAGCGTTAGGCTCCTATGCTTTAGTCGATGTAGAATACGAAAGTGAAAAATATAGCTTACCAAACAAAGCGTGTGCCAGGCTATTGTTTCCATGTATTCGTACACCAAGAATAGTTGATTTCCTTCAACACAATATCCATACAATCTAACAAGATTTGGGTGTTGTAAAGGGAGGATATCATTCCTATGTCGTTAACAAATTCACAATTTCCTTGATTTGATTTTGAAGACAACTTTGCCCTTATTTTTTATTTTTTTAAAAAAAAATGGTCATTATCATGAAGAAAAATACTTTTTTTTTTTTTTTTTTTGTGTTTTTTGACAAAAAAAAAAAGAATAAAAAAGAGCAAAGTTGTGCCCAAATTGGTCAAAAAAGTTGGATCTTTAACATTTCTCATTAATAAATCCATTTTAAATCAATAGTAGATCGCACAAATCTAATGGTTGATTGTAAAAGCACTACCAACAGCTTCTCAATCATTTTTCCTACATTTAGAGAATAAAACTACTTTTTGATTCCCTATTAAAAAAACACTTCACAATAGATTCACTAATTTTATCTTATACTATTAAATTATCATTTTTTTACTCTTTACTTTTTTATAAAAAATTATTTCATTTATTTTCTCTTCACTCTCTTCATCTCCATCTTCTGCATATACAGACCGTCTTCTTCTTCTCTCTTCTCTCTTAATCTCTCTTCATTTCATTTATTTTTCATCTTCGTCTTATGCAAGCTTCAAGCTGGAGATCTACAATTCATACTTTTGGGTTTTTTCCTTCAAGTTGGCGATTGGGTTAGAAATCAAAATCAAGATTTGAGCTTCAATTGGTTATCCATCCCCTTTTGAGTTTGCTCCTCCGTCTTCTTCTTCTTTGATCTCTCTTTCCCACACAATCTTCCCTCTTTGAATTTTGGTGGTTGTGTGACCCAAAGCATGGGTTTGCAAAACTGGGTAGTGTTTATTTGGTTTGCATTTTTTGGTGTTTGTGGGAAAGGAAGGAGAACGTGAGATAGAGAGAGAACCATGAGGGAAAAAGGGAGTTGCCGGAGGAAGAAGAAGGGATGGGAGGGGAGAGACTGAGAGATTGTACATGCCCTTTGAAGTTGTTATATTTGGGATTTCTGATGTGAGTGTTTTTTTTGTGGTTTCCCTAGACATAGGGAAGCGAATTGAGAGCCATTTAGGTTTGGACTATCTGCAAAAAGTGCCTTTTGCAACCTCCAATCCCATCTTGACACATTATCAATTGCAAAAAATTGAAGTGAGATAAAAAAGCAAATCAGTCCACAATAAAAAGACCAAAATGCCCCTGCCTAGGTCTGGCAATACCACGCCGGCGCAACACCATTGCTAGAGACCCAATGCTGGAGCTCCATCAACGCACGTCGCCGGCCTAAACGTCATCGCCGGAGACCCAAGCAACTAGCCAAGAGTCTCTGCCGCAGACCCGCACCACGCCACACTACCGTTCGTCGACATGACCCACACTGCCGAAGACCCAACGCCGCGCAACACCACTACTAGACAGTCTAAACCCAATGCCGGCCCAACAGTCTCTACCGTTCACCGAAGTTGCCACGCCCAAGTGCATAGATCTAACCATTACACTGGAGCTCCATCAATGCACATCGCCGGCCTAAACCCACAGCAGTAACCTCTCTATTTCTTTCTTCAGAGGAAACAAAAGGCTTCAGTGAAGCAAGAGAAAACCGAAAGCAGTCAGGACCGGCGTCGGAGAAGATGAATCCGGTGGAAAACCCGAAAAACCCACAAAACCCAGCCTAAAGAACCCACTTCTAATGCCCAAAATCTGTTTCTAATGTCAAAAAATCATTTCTAATGCCACAAAAATCATTTCTAATGCTTCAAAAATCATTTCTGGATTCAAATCTAAAATTTAGATGAGGAAAGTTAACCCTTAGAGGATTTTATCACCCTAATGCCGGAAAAATGACTCCAGAAAAATGACTTCGTTGCCAGAGAAGATGACTCCACGACGATGTTGGGTAGAGGCCGGCGGCGTTGGACAATGGCGGGCGGCGATGGCTTTGGTCTGTGGCTTTGATCTCTGTATAGACGGTGTTGTGGCTTTGTATAACATGAGTTCAAAATCAGGTGGATGTGTTACTATTTTTTTAGTTTGTAACTTGCATATGTGGTAGTACTGTATTGGATGCTGTAAAAGGTGTGTTTTGCAAATTGTCTGGATTTAAGATTTTCTCAAGTGAATTAGTGGGCTATAAGAAGTCTACTATTAATACTCTAAGAGAATATGGACTAAATATAAAAAACTTATTGACCTTTAAAATTTCTCTTAAATTTAATTATTTTTTTTATCAAAATAAATGTCATTAAAGTTCAGTTCAAATTTAATCTCATAATTCATCTCTTATTTTAATTAAATAAATAAATTCAATATTTTTCATCAATTAATTTTAAGAAAAGAGTAATGATATGTACCTTCAAACTGGAGGCAATTTACAATTTCATTTCTAATCTTTCAATTGAAAAAAATTTGTCTTCCAAATTATCATAAAATTGCATTGTATTCCCCTTTTTTTTTTCACGAAAGGACAAAAATATTCTTAGAAAATCTCAAAAAGATAACTACCCTTACAATTACCCAAAAAAAAAAAAAATCAGTGGCCGATAGAAGTAATATAATTAATTATTTTAAATGAAATTGAGAGGAACCGATTAGTTATTTCAAGAAGTGCATAGAATGAAAATTTTGCCCTTCTTAGATTAAAGTCATATTTGATTAAGAGGCCATTTAGGGAATTTGAATGTCAAGTTTTTTTTTTTTTCTGATTTTGGTGGAATAAAATTAAATTTGATCAATTCACAATTTCTAGATAGTTGGATGGCATAAGGGAAATGAAGGGTGACATACAATTGAACCACGTGGCATACGCCAGCAGGGTAGGAGCAGTTGCAGATTAGAGATTTGTTGTACAATGGCCTCAAATCCGACATGGGTGTTAACCAGCTCGATCGATTCATTGCTGCATGGTTCTACGCTGAAATTCCAATCTTTCTTCCCCACTTGTGTAGCTATTTCATCAGGTGCTTCTACTGCATGCATGCATTAAAATGCTTAATAATTTAATCTACATTAAATAAATAAATAAATTTCCATTCAACTTGCCCTCTCTATTTGGCGTAAGAGTAATGCTAGAAACTATATGTTTATCTCACAATGTTGAAGTGATAGTCCTGATTCCCAACCAACCTTTGGGTCAATCTTTTAGTTGAAATTATTACGTTAGCTTTGTGAAATAAAAATGTGGTTTTTAGCATTACTTTTATGCCAAGTAGGACATCTTTCCCTTATACTATCCAACTATATTGAAATTGTATCAATTGCTTATAAAGTAAACCTATATACTATAGTGATTCCATTTAATTGGGTTGATATGGCCGTGCCCATAAAAAAAAAAATTAAAAATTACAAAATTAAAAAAATCAAAAGCTGTGGGCACTGCTACTCATGATTAGCCTAGTGATATCGGAATGTAGTATATTATATTATTCATTGCTTAGTACTTAATTATTTCTCTTATACCATCCAAATATATAGAATATACAATTTTAGAAACCTTATCAGCTAAAATATGTTAAGATTAATATTGAATGTGAAAAATTTCATGTTGTGAAGGCCTTCAATATATTGATTTAAGGTCAAAAAGGCACTTGAAATGGCCACTCTCAAACAACTTTCTACACAAACAACCAATCAATGACCCTTCCAAGGGGCCAAGCGTGTGATTTGGTTGGATATAGTTGTCACTTGCCCTCCAATCTTAACACCATTCATCCACTCAAAAAGTTCATTGACTACCTCAACTTAATAAATTACCAATAAAATAAAACATCGTGACTAGAAATCTTGCCTCAGCATAGAAGAAGAAGGAGAAAGTGTAGGTGTATAATTACCTTCAGCAGCAGGAAGACGTGGTGCTTGGGCTTTGACTTTGAATAATAATATTGCTTCCATGCACAGAAGAAATATGAGTACGTGTTTGAAGGGTGAAGCTGACGAAGTGACGATCATCCATGCTCTTGCCATTCTGCCCTCCACCATTCTGCTTTGTGTGCCGTGAGATCTGCGTCGAAACCTTCATGAAAAAGATGATATACATCACACCAAAATGATTAAATAATTTTTTATTTTTCCCATAATTAAGGCCGGGATGTTTGACAACATTGTAAAACCAGGCCAGTTTCTGTATTAAGCTTCTTTGACTTTAAATTATAATGTGAAAGGTTTATTTATTTACGTCTAATTTATGTGTAGCTTCGATCTATAAGCTTAAGGTTCATTGGGTACACCTTCCCCAGGTCAAACCATGTCTAAGCTAGGCTAGCTGCCATTCCTTATGGCTTACTCTTCACCTTTCTCATCGGTTAAAGAAAGCGTAGTTCATTTGAAAAAACATAAAAAAGTAGAGTGTTTTTTTGTTCGAAAAAAGTGTTTTCATTTTACATAAAAGTGAAAGTAATTTTAAGTGTGTTTTCTTTTAAATTGCTTGTTAATGTTTTTTTCTTTCGTTTTTGGTATAAAGCAAAAAAAATCTAGATAAAAAGTGTTATCAAACAAGCTTAATTACTCACATGCGTTAATGTTTTGTAAAGGGTATTTTTTGTTTTTGTTTTTCTTTTTCTTTTTTTTTAATTAAAAAAGTATTCTGATGCGATATAAATGTAAAATTAATTTTGAATATTTTGTGAGTGCTTTGTATTTTAAATTGTTTGTTAATGATTTTATTTTGAAAATAAAAAATAAAAGAGAGAACCATAAAGCATTAACAAAAGAAATCATGGTAAAGTCCATGAAACTATTATTGGAAGATTTCTACATAATATCAAAAAGATCATACAATGCATCACTGGATTTCTACATATTATCACAAGAACATAAACATTTACAGTGGACTAGTCAAGATTTAGTTAAATTTTAGTTTTTTTAAAAAAAAAATTATCTTTTTCTATTTTAGCATCCATTTTTCCAATTACGCACCATATATTCCACCCTCTAATGTTTCTCTACTTTGTTAAAATAATTTCTTATTATTTTTTATTTTATCTCATCTTTCTCTCTCTACATTTTCTCTCCATATTTGAATAGTATATAAATTAGAGAGTCAACATTGGGAGCTATTTAGTGATTAGCTAGCAAAATCAACTAAAAAGTTTAATTTGTGGAGTAGTTGTGAATGCCCACTTAGGGATGTCAAAAAACAATCGGGTACCAACCGAGAAACCAGTTTTGAAATTGATTGGAAAAAACCAGTAACCAGTTACCCGGTTTCGGTTCTCGTTTTTGGCATTCGGATAAATTAACGGGTAACCGGGTATATATATAAAATAATTTTTGTATTTTTTATTTTTTAGGGCATTTTTAAACATTGGATTTTTTTTAGGCCCAAAAACAATGAATTTTTTGGATTTTTAGATTTTTTTTTTTTTTAAAAAAAAACAATCACAACAAAACCCAACTTATTGGGCCAAAATTTTAATTGTGTTTTTTTAAATATGGGCAAAAAATTGTTAAATTAAGCACAAAACTTAGAACTAATATACCTCAAACAAGCCCAAAAATTAGGCCCAATACCTAAAATAAGCCCAAAATCCGATTATCCGGTCCTAATAACCGGGTACCAACCAGAACCGGCATGATATGTATAGCCGGGTAACCGGGTACCTGGTTTCAGTCCGATTTTCCAACAAAAAAAAAAAAATATGGGTATCCCAGTTTCAGTTCCCAATTTTGACGAATAACCGAGAATTGGGACCGAGTTGAACCCTTTGCTCACTGCACAAACACAATAATTGGTTAGTCAACGGCCCCTTTTCATGTAAGATTACTAATACTAATTAACATTTATTTTATTTATTTTGAATTCACTTTATATTATCGAAAACGTAGATTTCAGTATGTTACGGTAATAATTTTTTATAATAGAAAAAATAAAGGAAAAATAAAGGAAGATAAACAATAAATGACGCGATATGATAGTCAATGCGTCTTTGGATTTGAAAGTCTTCTTCTGTATGAGACGCATGATTGAACCAGTAGAATTAGACATGAATATATATTAAGGGTTAAATAGAAAAGCCAAATAAAGAAAAAAATAGAGATGAAGATTTACGGGTGGTTCGTAATAGACATCTATATTGATCCACTACTATGAAAGAGCCCAATAGGCTACGTTGTGCTCTCCATTATTTCACAAGATGGTATTGAAATCAAATCAAAATATCTACTTCATTTGGCACAACATACAAGACTAATTCCTAGCAACAACTTGAGCAATTAATTGATGACCGACAGGGCTAATATTGGAAAGCTCATTCATTTTTTTGGTGTTTGATTCATTGTACCATTTTTCTTATTTAATTAGAAAAAAATAATAATAATAAATTAATGACTGACAATTTCGATAAAAACAACTTGGTTGATGTTGGGAGTTTTGGCATGCCTAAATATCTAGATGGAGACGTACACATGGAATATCTCCATCATACATTCATACCTATTTCTATGCACCGGGGCACACGGCATTCTTAAGCAAGGAAATGTGTATAGTTAGATGAATTCTTCCAAAAAAAAAAAAAGGGTTAGATGAACACATGGTTGCACATGAAATATCTCCATCATGGCTATTTTTGCACCTTGGCGCACGGCATTCTTAAGCACAGAAAACCGATGTGTAGTAGACACTTGGGGGACAGCCACAGAAGAAGCTGTAGTGCGAATCGGTTGGGAGGTAGCCACAAAAGCTGTAATTGGCACCTGATACACGTTCATAGGAGTAGGAGAAAACTGGTTCGAAAACCTTGAGTATTGCCGCAAAAGTTGGATTGGACTGGAGTGGCACTTGGAACACTTTTTGATCTTTATAGACATCAGGAGCAAATGGATACACCGGTAGTGGCATCCCTTCCAAATTCCGGCCAAGAGTCCCCAGAAGAGGACTAGTCAGAAATTTATGAACCGGGCCTTTAACAGGATAAGCATCCTGAAATTCAGTGAGAGATAATCCTGTAGTCTCTAAGTCTAATAAGGAATTTACATAAACTTTCTGCCTACATCTTAATTTTTTTAGTTGAGCAAGAGGAATATCATCATTACCTAAAACCAGTTTTGATTTTCCTTTTCGATAAAATAGTTGGAACGGTATAGGGGAGTGCACTGGCTTGAGGAGTTTGGTTAGTTGTAAAGGGGAGTTGTGATGGGGAGTGGGGGGACAGGAACAGCGCTGGAATGGTATTTGTGTTTGGGCTGGTTTGAGGAGCCGGGTTAGTGGGGAAGGGGAGTTGTGATGGGGAATGGGGGGAAGAGTGCATGGGGCCTAAATCTGGAGTATGGAAGGTGTTTTTATGGTTAGTTTTCGGGTGAAAAGGCTGGTTTAATTGGCAATATATGGGCTTATCAGAGAAAGTAGCTGGGCTGGACTAATAGGTGGTGTTAAATGGAGAGGAGGAGATGGTTTTTCAAGGCTTGGTTTGTCTGAATTCTGGACCCATGAGCGGAAAAAGTCGTTGATGAGGTTGGGCTTAAATTAATAGATGAGATATTAACGTTGACTGAGGGAGGATTCCTAGAGGGGTGAGAGATGAGTGCTCCAGCTCTGTGAAGTAGAGGAAGTAACGGCCAGATTTGAAGATGAGGGATTAACGGCCAGATGTGAAGTAGATGGATTGAAGGCATATAGAAAGGGTAGGCGGTAGGTAGGCTCATTAATATTAGGATAAGGACATGCAGATTTTGTGGATTGCAAAGATAAGGGAGTGGTACCTTTGTCGGTCAGCTGGCATGGGAGTGTTGAAAGTCGTTGAAGAGGGTTGGGCCCTGGTGGCTTGGCGGATGAGATATTAGCGTTGACTGAGGGAGGATTCCTGAAGGGGTGAGAGATATTTCTGCATTCTTAAGCGCAAAAATATCTGGTGCTAGACTACATGTCGTTCACACTAATTTTCTTAAGCACATAAATTCTTAAGCACGGCGTTCACACTAATTTTCATAGAAGAATTGGTCAAAGTCAAGACAATCGTGTAATAGTTATTTGGTGCTAGACTTCATGCTTAATGAGAATTTGAAAAAGTGATCGGATTCTCACACCAATTTTCTTAATTTCCTTGAAAGATCGGATATCACCATTGACATTGCAGTTGAATGTCTTCATCATGGCTGTTCTAATTTCCACGCCATTGTGCATGCCGTTCTTATTGTCCATGAAAGATATTGGCAAAACCTTTTCTTTTTTTTTTCAGTTTACTTCTTAATTTCCTTGAAAGATTGGACATCACCATATTTACATTGCAGTTGAATGTCTTCATCATGGCTGTTCCAATTTCCACACCATTATGCACGGCGTTCTTATTGTCCACAAAAGATATTGGCAAAACCTTTTTTTTTTTTTTTTTTTCAGTTTACTAGTTTTTGGAACAGTAATAAAAATTAATTGGTGTGGTATAAGAGTAAAAAGAGTTTTTGGTAACCCATTCTTCCTTTTCCTCACTTTTCCTAAATACCTTTTTTACTTGTAATAACCTTTTGCATGTCACTTTTACATATTAAGTTAGAGGAGATTCTTTCAACTTAGTTTAGAGAAAAATTCTGTCCGACACACATAATTTCTTAAGAAAAGTGATGTTATAATGCACTTTAAGCGAACTTTGATTCCATGTTTTTCTACTACATTTTCTAAAACAAGTTTGAATATCACTTTGAGAATAAAAACAAATATTAATTTCTAAAAACGCAGCTTGATTTGATGATAATTAAAACGTTTATTGGGTGGATGTTGTGGTTCAATGTAATCATTCATAAACGTGAAAAAGAAATTACAAGGAAAAGGTAGTTCAAAAAATTATTTATTTCTTTATTTTTCATTAAAATAAAAAAAAAATAAAACCGTTTATGATAATATATAGAATAAAAGGTACGTAGTTATTTGTAGATCTTTAGTAGGTTCCTCATTAAATTTTGAAATATGACTTATTATGAAATGGAGGTATTTGAATTTGAGAATCTCAAATTTAAAAAAGAAATTCTAGGATCTCAACTGTATTAAATAAAGTGAGCTTGCAACTATTTGGTCATTTGAAATACCTTTTTTTTTTTTTTTTGACATGTCCAAAAGATAGGAAATGGGGATTTGAAATGGAAAATCTATGAGTTAGTCTCTAATGACGTCTCCTAATCTTATATAAAATTGATTTAGAAAAAATAAAATCAAGTGGCCTCCACCATTGATTTTTATTAAAGACTAAATTGAGTAATTAGCAGATCAAATTTGTGGGTATAGCACAAAAATGAGGCATTAGCATCAAATTTGTCATTAGCCCAAATTGAGGATTAGCATCAAATTTAATGATTAAATCCATTTTAGGTGATACCATCCCAAGCAGGTT
This sequence comes from Carpinus viminea, assembly GCA_013348765.1. Lineage (NCBI taxonomy): Eukaryota > Viridiplantae > Streptophyta > Magnoliopsida > Fagales > Betulaceae > Carpinus > Carpinus viminea. The sequence continues at coordinate 53,336,600 of CP054667.1, forward strand.
AACCTTCCACTCTTAAGTTTTAGTTTTGAATAAAAAATAAGTTTTAAAGCATTAGAACATAACTATTAACTCATAACAAATATACTACTCATGGAAAAAAATTGTATTCAATTTTATTTTTTCAAATCTGCATTTTTACATGAAGTTAGTTATTGCATGTTCTCAATACCGATCAGTCTATAACCCCTAACAAACCCCATTTGAAATACTTGAAATATATTCATTGCAATATATTCTTTCTATTATTATTCACAAAAAATGGTAAAGAATCAAATCAAAATATCCACTTCATTTGGCATAACATGGAAGACTTTAATCAATTTGTAGCAACAACATGGGCAACTGATGACTGGCAATTTCGATAAAACCAACTTGGTTGATGTTGAGTTTTCGGATTCTCGACCAATTTTCTTAATTTCTGTTGAAGATATTTGGAAATCACCATCATGACATTGCAATTGAATGTCTCATCATAACAATTTCATTCTAATTTCTCACCATTGTGCACGACGTTCTTATTGTCCACGAAAGATATTGGCAAAACCTTTTTTTTGGAACATAATAAATTAATTGGTTTATATAAGAGTAGAGTTTTCAACCCATTTCTCCTTCCCTTCCCTTTTCCTCACTTTCTTCTAAATGAAGATAGCTCTTTCAAACTAACGAGTTGAAAGAACTTCCAGAATATGTTCAATCATTTATAAAATTACAACGGCTTGATTATTTTTAATAAAATGTAAGATGATATGACTTTTTAATTAAAATTTATTTCAACTTATTCTTTACTATTAAAAAAAATGCATTTTATACGTTAAGAGATATGCCATTTTTATACTCAAGTTGAAATTCTTCCAACCTATTTTTGGAGAAAAACTTTGTTCATAATTAAAACATTTATTTTGAAAGTATGTTCATTGTAATCATTCATAAACGTGAAAAAGAAATTACAAGGAAAATGAATTACAAAGGTAGTTCATGAAAATTATTTATTTCTTTATTTTCATTGGAAGTAAAAAAAATAAAACAATTTATGATAATATATAGAATAAAAGGTAGTTATTTGTAGATCTTTGACTTTTCTTTCTCGTTTCTTTTTAGCATTTTTATATATTTTTTTCCTTTTAAACTTCAATATTTGTTTCACGTAATGTTTTTTAATTATCCATCTTCTTTTTTAAATAGTTGTTTCTATGCGATTAGGGTAATAAAAAATAAAAATAAAAAACAAATAATAATCATATACAACGTTCGCCCCATCCGATTGGACTAGTATTCTGAAGTTTTGAGATTAAAAAAAAATAGTCAGGTAAGTACGTAAATAGAACCACAAAACCAAGCAAAAGTATGATCACAAATCACTACTTTTCAATGATAATATATATATATATATATGTCAATGACAGCAACACTAAACTTACAACTCTTTTTCCCAAAGCCATAATTGTTTTTCTTTCTCAATTCTTTGAATCTCCTTATGTATATATCATGAATCTCACTTGAACTCTGCACTAATCCTACTACTTTCAATTGAACATGTAGCAATGGCTTGTTTCCTATTCCCATTTTAATGGCAATTTTATTTTTACAGGGGTAGTTCATTCAAAAGAGAACAGAAAATAAATATGTACTGATCAGTCTGCTCTTCTTGCTTTAAAAGCTCAAATTTCATGACTAATATTTTGACAAACAACTGGTCCTCTGGCACCTCTGTTTGCAGTTGGATCGGTATCACTTGTGGTTTCGTCATCATCGAGTCACGGCCTTGAACCTTTCTTACATGGGTCTCTGTAGGCACCATTCCCCACATGAACCTCTCATTTGTTGGTTAGCCTAAGCATCAAAACAACAGTTTTGATTTGTTTATATTCCTAATGAGTTGGCATTTTATAGATTACACTTATCTGTTAGATTTCTAATGATATTTTAACGGAGAACTATCCCATCATGGATGTTTATTATCCAAACTTCAATATTTGTCTCTAAGCGGTAACATTTCACAGGTAGTATTCCTCCATCTCTAAATTAACACATCTTCATTGGAAATAATAAGTATTGAATATAACAATCTTTCAGGTATGTTCCTTCTTCCATTGTTGATTACATATCTACTTTGCAAGGAATTTATTTGGAACGAGCTTTCTGGTTCAGTGCCTCCATTATCTTAACATGTCTTCACTGGAAGTCATAGATTTTCCACTAATGAAGTTGTCTGGTGAACTTCCAGAAGATATGTTTAATCATGTAAATTACATAATTGGTTTGATGTTTTCAAATCATGACTAATTAACTAGAAAATTCCATCCAGTTTATTAAGGTGCAAACAACTGCAATATTTATCATTGCATAATAATTTCAAAGGAAAAGTACACTGAAATTGGAAACTTAACATGCTTACAGAGTTATACCTTCTATAATAGCTTTGAAGGTTTGTTTTAGTATTCTTTTAGCATTTTATAGATAAACTAATATTTGTTTCTAAATAGTAATTGTTTTATAGGTACTATTGATCTACTTTGTTTAAGTGCAAATAAAACTAATATTTATTGTTGCATGCTAATAACAAAAGAGTAATTAAAAAGAAACTTAACTATGCTTACAGAAAACCTAGTGATAACAACTTTGAAGGTTTGTTATATATATATATTTTTCTTTTATAGATTAAACTTTAATATTTGTTTCTAAATAGTAACTGTTTTATAGATACTATCTCATCTACTTTGTTTAATGCAAAAACTGCAAATTCTAGTATTATGGGTAATAGATTTACAGGAAGTATTACCTTCAGAAATCGGAGACTTAACTGCTCATAGGATTATACTCTACCACTATTGATCATTGATCATTGGTGATTAGTCAATATACACCCACTTAACAAATAACATTTATTGTCTTCTAAAGCATTATTTAGACAACAACAAATGTTAAGCCCACCATTATTTCGTGTCATGCATTTTGCGTGACTCAATTGAACACACTAACCAAATTGGTATTTGATTTGTTTAAAACAAAGAGTGCGTTAAAAAACTTGTGTCTTCACCTCTCGTAGTCTTTTCTCTTTTTCCTTTTTCCCTTTCTCCTCTTCTTTGCATATTGAACGTTAAGGCTTGGAAAATATCGCATGCATCCATGGCTCACGCTAATAACAAATTAATATGATTGTCCACATATATAGCCCAACTAATAAAATAGAGGCTCAATTGACAAGGTGGCCAACTAACCGTGTGAAACGAGGACAGTGGGGGGAGTGACTTATTTATTAAATTAGCTCCTAATTTGAATTTTTGGTAGGTTTTTAAGACATCTGTTCACTTGTATGTATGATTCATTTCAAGCACATTACTTTTTGTTTTGAATAATAATGTGTGGTTGTTCATATTGTGTTAGGTGCAATACCAAATGAGATTGGTAATCTACAAAACCTTGAGTACTTCGTTATCAGTTTCAACAACTTCAGTGGTTCAATTCCATTTGAAATCTTTAATATCTCAACAATACGAGGAATTGGTATGAATTCCAATAACCTCTCGGGCCATCTTCCATCAAATCTAGGCCTCTTCCTTCCAAATCTTCAATATGTTTCTCTTGAATATAACAAACTGAGTGGAACAATACCTAGCTCTATCTCCAATGTTCAAAACTCATTACCTTAGCTCTAGGAGACAACTCATTCTCGGGCTTAATTCCTAAACTTGATAATTTAAGGCTCCTCGAGTGGCTCAACATAGCAGAAAATAATTTGACCATTGAATCATCTACTCGAGGATTCAATTTTTTCTCTTCTTTGTCAAATTTGGCATATCTAAAATTTTTAGGCTTGTCAGATAATCCATTGAATGGCGTCCTTCCTAGTTCCATTGGGAATCTCTCAACTTCTCTTCAACGACTTTACATAGCTAATTGCAATATTAAGGGCATCATTCCAAGAGATATAGGAAATTTAAGCAACTTGATGATTTTGGATTTAAGTCTCAATAAATTGGATGGACCTATTCCAACTACAGTGGGAAGATTGCACAAGCTTCAAGGTCTCGATCTTGTTAATAACAGACTAGAAGGTCCCATCCCATCCGTTCTCTGTCATTTAGAGAGCTTGTCCGTGTTGGATTTAGGTGCTAATGACCTTTCTGGACCTATTCCTAGATGTGTAAATAGTCTCACATCTCTGAGACACCTTAACTTAGGCTTCAACCAATTAACTTCCACGATTCCCTCAAGCTTGTGGAGCCTTACATATATCTTGAGGTCAACTCTCATCAAATTATCTAAGTGGCCCTCTCTCATTAGAGATTGGAAATTTGAAGGTCTTGACAAGTATTAGAGTTATCAAGAAATCAACTATTTGGTCATATCCCAACAACAATTGGTGGCCTCAAAGATCTAGCTAATCTCTCCTTGGAGAACAATAAATTCGAAGGCTCAATTCCTGAATCATTTGGTGAACTAGTAAGCTTGAAATTCTTGGATCTTTCTAGTAACAATTTATCTGGAGAGATTCACTTCCTTAGAAACGCTTTTGTATCTCAAATATCTAAATGTCTCTTTCAATAGACTGGGAGGAAAAATCCTGTAGGAGGACCATTTGTACACTTCTTCGCTGCATCATTTATGTCAAATGATGGACTTTGTGGTGCTCCCTGATTTCAAGTTCCCTGTAAAGAAGGTGTTTTCTCGAGCCAAAAAGACGCAGCAGTACGTATACTAAAGTATGTATTACCAACAATTGGATTAACAATGCTTGTAGTTGCGCTTGTATTAGCATGGACAAGATGCAGAAAAAGGAATGCAAAACTTCCAGTGGATGCAAACTCGTTACCTCTGGCGACATGGAGAAGAATTTCCCAACAAGAACTTTTACAAGCAACAGAAGGGTTTAGTTCACGCAACTTACTTGGTAATGGGAGCTTTGGATCAGTATATCAAGGAACGCTTTCAGATGGAATGATTGTTGCAGTAAAAGTTTTCAACTTGGCAGTAGAAGGGGCATTCAAGAGTTTTGATACAGAGTGTGGGGTACTATGCAATATTCGTCATCGAAATCTTGTCAAAATCATTACCACGTGTAGTAACATGAACTTTAAAGCTTTTGTATTGGAATACATGCCTAATGGGAACCTAGAGAAGTGGTTGTATTCTCAAGACCACTGTTTGAGTATCCTACAAAGACTAAATATAATGATCGATGTCGCGTCAGCATTGGAATACCTTCACTATGGTTCTTCAACACCTATTGCTCATTGTGATTTGAAACCAAGCAATATCTTATTAGATGAAGATTTGGTCGCGCATGTTGCTGATTTTGGCATTGCCAAGTTGGTGATGGGGATTTTACGATACAAACAATGACCCTTGCTACTGTTGGGTATATGGCACCAGGTGATGTTTTTAGCCTACAACTTGAATTTACTTGTCTATCAATCTACTCGTTCATACATAGATAAACATAGCTTCTTGGTTCAATACTGATTTTAACACTTTATACATTTGAAATATATAATTATGTTCGATGATTAGTTTTTCTATTACAAATAGAGTATGGATCGGAAGGAATTGTTTCTACAAAAGGTGATGTATATAGTTATGGTATTTTGCTGATGGAAACTTTCACAAGAAAGAAACCTACAGATAACATTTTTGCTGGAGAAATGAGCTTGAAGCGTTGGGTAGAGGAATCATCACCCTATTCAGTAACTAAAGTTGTTGATGCCTATTTGTTAAGAACAGAAAGAGATTATGCTTCTATGGAGAATTGTATGTCATCCATAATGGGATTGGCTTTGCAGTGTTGTACTGAGTTACTTGAACAGAGAATTAAGTCGAACAATATTTCAATTACACTCAACAAGATCAAATTGAAGTTTCTACAAGATACTGAAGGACGCTAATATGAGAGCATAAGGTTTGTTTATAGCTCTTTCATGTTTGTGCTTTTGAAATAATATAATAATCTTGAGACTCCGAAGAGATTTGTTTTTGGCCATTGCTTTATTATAGTAGCTAATATAGTAACATTTATAACTTGTATATTTAATGATTATAGCGACCTATAATGTGTCACTAATGGGTATTCTAAGTTAAGTCTCTAAGTGTTAAAGGCAACAAATCATAATTTTTTATCTCGAGACACAAATGATAGTAATTGTGGTATTGTATGTAAATATTACACCAACAACGCATGGGGCATTCTTAGCACGTAATTTTTTTTCTTAGGATAAATTCATGCCAAGCATGTCACAAGTTGCGTCATTTATGAAGAGAAATGATTTACGTCAATATTTTTTCCATCTTTTTTCCATTTCATCCTACAAATTTGATAGACCAATTATTAGATTTGTATATTCATATAAATCTCATTCAAATTCAATGGTAGATTCATCCATTCACTATGAAGATAGCTAAAAGATGATCGAAAAATGAATAAATTCTATCATTTCTCTTCTACAAAATGCAGTGATTTAGAAAAGGACATAACTCAGACAAAGGATTTCCTATGCATTATTCAAGCCATTACTATGATCTGAAAAGAAAGATGTTTCATAAAGCAATGGAGAAATGAATCATTCCAGGAACACAAAAGAAGAAAAGTAAGAATCAAATTTTCTTGCATTTTTGAATCAAATTACAGTCCACAATTTTTATAAAACCAAAACACAAATAAATAAAAAATAAAATAAAAATAAAATAAAAAAATCTCCATATATTTTTGCTCTAACAATAGAATTGTTTTTTACAAAACAAAACACATCATATCAAGGAATCCAAGTAAAATCTCTACTAGTAGGTGGACTTTCACACTATTAGAGATATACTCTCAACAACACAACTCATGGATAAAAAGATAATTTAAAATTCAAAGACTCAAGATATATCTCCTAATCAAATGACAAGTTCGAATACAAGATAATATACATTCAAATGTAAATTGTTATCTTGTAGAGTTTAAATTTTGTATTCAGTTACTTATGTTGTAAATTGTTCAGCTTATAAATATACACACCTATACCATGTTAAGGTAGGGTGAAAAACATAGATTCAGAGACTTTATACACACTAACAAATATTCACATAAACAATTGAAACTTCAATTTCGTCTCCATGATGGAGATAAGAATCTATCTCATCAAAGAATACCTACCATTACTAGTGAACTACTAAGAGGAATGTTCACCCCCACTCAACATGATCTTGATTCGGGTTTGATTTCACCTAAGTCATATCCAGATGTAGAGGAAGAGTCAAATGTATGGACTGTAGTTGAGTTTTGGATCTGGCTTCCACTCGAACTGTGCTCTTGCCTTTGTCGATGGAGGTCTCTCATGGCCTTAAACCTCAAATCTTCACTATAGCTGCTTGGTTCTGGGATCACATCTAGAACAGTCATTCGCCCTTCAAGCATGCTTACAACCTCCGACATGGTGGGCCTAAGTGATGAGGAAGCATTTGTGCACAATAGAGCTACTTTAACCATAATTTCTGCTTCCTTTTGGTTGACCTCAGACTCCAACCTCTCATCAATTAGCTTCATCAAGTTTCCAGTTTGTTGCAAATGACAAGCCTGCGACATAAAATATTTAATTACTATCATGCAAATATTCATCTTAGCTTATGATCAAAGTAACAAATAAGGATTAACAATAGATGTGCAATAGACCAAACAAGAAGAGGAATTACAAAGTACCGATCTAAAAGACAAACGCAATTGTCACTTGGCATATAGTTATTATTGTTCTTTCCACTGACAATTTCTAAGGCTACAACTCCAAAGCTGTAAACATCTGCTTTGTAGGTCAGATGACCCCATAATGCATATTCTGGTGCCATATAGCCTCTGCAAACCAAAATCTAAATGTCTTGTAATTCAACACCAAAAGTTATTATTTTTTTTTTTTTTTTTGGTGCAAATATCATGTATGTAACACTGACAAGTATACAAATAAATAACTATAAGTTTTATAGAAGATGGAAACTAACATTGTTCCATGACTGGTGCTAATGTGAGTCTTCTCCTCTTCATCAAGCTTAGCCAATCCAAAGTCGATATTTTGGATTTAAGTCTCCATCCAACAACACATTAGTTGCTTTAATGTCTCTATGAACAATCTTGAGTCTTGATTCTTCATGGAGAAAAACTAGACCTCTTGCTATCCCAATACAAATTTTAAGCCTAGTAGGCCAATCCAATTTAAGCCGATTGTTTTTGGACCTAAAAAACAAGAAAACATAGCTAAAGCACTCAAATCTTTACTTTTAAGTTTTTCGAAAAAGTAACAAAATAATTGAAAGGGCACAAAAAATGGGGCACAACCCAAGAACATAGGAAACATACAAGGAGAAACCAAAAGACTAAAATCAAATTCCATAGAACTGCCGTACCAGAAAATCAAGAAAAGAATAGTTTGTATCTTATTATTTTTAGTAGTACCCACGGTTGAACAGAATGACATAATACTCACCAAATAGAGCACGAGCAAGGCTATTATTTTCCATGTACTCATACACCAACAATAATTGATCCCCTTCAATACAACATCCATGAAGCTTCACAAGATTTGGGTGTTGCAAACAAGAAATCATGCCTATCTCATTTAAAAATTCACGATTTCCTTGTTTTGATTTAGATGAGAGCTGCTTCACTGCTATGACAGTACCATCAGGTAATTGACCCTGCACCCAACATTTATTCAGATGAGAACAAAAATCTATGCTCAAATGGGATAAATCAAGTAAGAGTTCGTTGCAGTACCTTGTACACGGGACCAAACCCACCTTCTCCAACTTTGTTGGCAGAATCAAAATCATTAGTAGCAGCTTTTATTTGTTTTAAGGTAAAAGTACCTGTCTGCAAATCTAGCCCTTCAACATCTGTCCAAGGAGGCACATGTGAACTAGTAAGCCAAGGAATTATTTTATACGTAATGACTGCAGTGAGTATGACTATCAACTTTCTTATTCTTCTAAATATCATTTATCATAATTAATTTCTATCACATTCTAATATTGTACAATGGATCTCATCTTTAAGAAGCAACAATTCAACCGCTTGTCAGAGCTTAAGATTGTGATGCTTGAGAAGTTAAAATATATATATGCCCTCACAATTTAGCTCAACAAAATCTCCTTCAAGAAAATAAATAGTTCTACTTAACTCATATGCAAACACCATCCCCCCAATTAGAGTAACCTATTCACAATTTAATATTTGAAAACCATACTTAACATATTATTGCAACAAATATTCCATGACATATCAAAACACTTCTACAAGGAAATTGATTAAAGCCTAGATATTACTAATAAGACTACACCTGACAATATATTAGATATCTGAATTTAATTATGCACATACATTCATTTCTCTAGCAACTGAAGATCAATAAATGACAATTAAAGAAGTTCAAAAGTCAAGGCAACCAACTCTCAGGCACCATTTACTCATTAAAATTGACTATGTAAAGGCAATTAAATCAATTTGAAAATCAACCCATTTTTTAGATAACTACAAAGAAGATAAAAAAAAACAACACTATAGCAACTAGGAATAGGACTGGTGCCAACAGTTCATCACGGAAGAAAGGACTCCCCATAAATCCCAAGGGCCGGGATCGCTAACTAATACTAATATAATGGAAAAGACTAATATAATAGAAAAGAACTGTCTTTTCTGTATACTTTCCCCGGTTCCGTTGCTACCGCGGGCTTTACGCAATCAATTGGATCATATAGATATCCCGGTAGGTGGTGTTCATGCCCGAGTGGATACTAAAGTGGGTTCAGATGGACAAGAAGAAAGTAGGGCTGGGATCTAGTTTGGTCGGAGTGCCCTAGAGCCGCCCATGTGGTCCGGTAGGTATTTACTGTGCTATCCTATTCATTTCTTGATTCCGTGCATAAATAATATGGTTGCTTTTTGTTCCCTCCATCGGAACAATAGGGCCGTTATGCTCATTACTAAACTTGTTGAAGAGATGAAATATAACCAAGGTATATCTTTTTGATCAGAGGTTGAATCGATCATCAGAAGAAGAATTAGGCCAAAAATTAGGATACATTCTGGGAAAATAAAACTTCCATCGAAGAGAAGCAAATGAAAGGCTTTCATAAAAATTCTCGTAGAATCGAGAATGAAGTTTTCATTCTGTACATGCCAGATCATGAATTAGTAACTGCATCCAATCTCCAAAAAAAATCCCAATTGTTTCGAACTTTCTATTTTTGGAATGGAATATTTACGGAATCCCCATGAATAGGATCAAACCTTATTCTGAGAATCAAGCAATCGATAGAGCCTGTACCTGTTTTTCTCCCTCTTGTCCTCCACAAACAACCTTTCCACCAAAGGATTCCCACTAAAAAGAGTAGTAAGCATACTGCTCCAATTACAACTCCAACAATGATATGAACAGTTTGCTTGGTTTGACCATTTGGACAAAGCTTGAAATCTGTCCAAAAACAAAATAAACCAATTATGTTTTCTTGCAAGCTATAAAATTCTTATTTTATCACAAAATTGAAACTAAGAGTTGACGACCTGAGATGGAGAAAGATATATTGTACTTAAAGCAAACAAGTAGCAGCAATTGCATACAATGAAGCTAGCAGGTATATCAAGCTGTTACTTCCTAGAATATCATTACCACATAAAGCATAATATCTAGCCCAGCAGATCAACAAATAAGGGCTAATAATTGATTATAAGCGATTCCCACAAATGACAGCTAGGACTTCACATGAATTATTAGTAAAAAAGGAAAAAAGGGATCACAATGCTGCACTGCTCCAATCACAACAATTACTACATTGCAATTTAATCTTATATTTTGGCAATGAACGCAATCGTTTGTGAGCAATCAGGAAACCAAAATATTCAATTCCAAAAGTATCAACTATTTAAGCTCCAAAATATTTGACAATCCAAAATAATTTTATAGCAAGGATAATTTGAAAGACTAAAATTAAATCAAGAGATAGTGAATTTCTTATAAGCTTTATGTATGATTACCAAACTATAAAGATCATAGAATTGAATTCATAAGATTTGACTTCAAAGAAGTAGTTGAAATTTGTCTTTATGCTTTTCAATGTTGTTCGGAAATGTGCATTTATAAGCCAAAGGAAAACTGGAAGGAATTTCATAACATGCATCTCAATTTCTATGACCTTTTCCTTGTCCAATGAAACAAATAGAATATGTTCTTACTCCACAAAGAGCAAACCTAGTGATTCCATGAGGCGCCAATAGCTAAGGGTCTATAAACAGGTTATATGTCCCTATTACTTGTAGATTAGCATGTGCAATAATATATAGTATCTCTAGGGATAGTAATACAAAAAAGAAAATATTTACACATATAACTCACCAGAAACCACAGAAACAGCTGATATAAGGGGACCATAAACTCCTCTATCAGGGATTCTCGTTGTCCCTTTACCAGCCCAGTAGAATCGGATCTCCAACACATTTGTTGACACTCTGACATTAGATACACGCTTTACTACTGGCTTTTGAGCACTACCAGTGTAATCTTCAATATTGAAATCCTTCCACACTAGTCTTTCCTGTGGCAAAGAGGTTTGATTAAACCTAATCTGCAACTTCAAAGATACATATTTACCATCACTGTGGCTTATTACCTGAACATAGATATCAAACACACGCTTCCCAAGACTGCTATATGTTTCGTTATTTGTAAACATTATCTCTGCAAAGTGGAGATTTACAGTGTAGTTTCCATTCTCCAAGCAATAATGGAAATAAGTAAGCGATATAGGAGACACACGTGCTGTCGCATACAATTCAGTGACATTTGATGATGTGAGAGATACAGTGTAACGTGTATTTTGGTAATCGAAATCATCCATGAAGTCTCCAGTGCTGCTAAATCCCCAGTAACTATCATCACTGACAAAGAATTTTGCAGCGCCACCTACAACTTCTGCATCTCCTTCATACATAACAGTTGCTTTATCTTCCTTGAAGGCTAGATCATTTCCGCCAGAATTAACATGCAAACAATTCGAATCTGCTAGGAAACAATATAGAAAGAGAATCTATGAGAAAGAAAGATATATGGTAGCCACAAAGCAATGCAGTGAATGCACCGAGCTCATCATTTTATACAGCTCAATTTTTATTTTTATTTTTAAATATATTTGGTGTAATGATATATCAATATATACCTATACACATTAACAATCTTCTGTTAAACTCTTTTAAGCCATCAATAACAACTATCATTCACTTTTGATAATTCCAAAAAATTTGTATGTATATATTCATAAATGAAGGCAATTTTCTCATATGTTTACATGAGAGGTAAGAAAGAAGTTCCAAAATAAATTTTGAGAAACTCCAGATTAATTTCATAGCATTCAATAATGTTGGAACTCCAGAAATGTATCCTTACATCGTGGACAATTGAAATTCTTCAAGCAATGAGGATGTTGCCTTCTGCAGGGAATGAGTAACAAAAGAATATGTTAGTAGAAAATGCACACCCTTCATATTAAACTTTGTTCTCATTTTGTAGTAGCTTGAAAACTTATAACAGGACTAAAGAAACCAGCTAACAGATGAATGAAAAGAAAGGGTTACAAGTTATCCTCCACTGAAGAGCTTCGAAACAAATTGAGGTTTAAATTCTAATTAAACAACAAAAGGTGCAAGAAAAATAAATTTTAAAAGCTATATCAAACTGGAAAACATACATAAACAATTAGTATACAAGTAGACTGACAGGTTTTCTTGACAAGCTGGTTGATCAGGACCTTGCCATGTAAAGTTATTGTAAGAAAGATCACTGCATCCATGCATTGGAAAAAAAATGTCAATTCTTTAATTAGAGAGAGAGAGAGAGGAAAAAAAGAAGAAGAAGAAGAAGAAGAAGAAGCTGATCTGAATTTAACAGTAATAGCATTCAAAAACATTAGAAAAGCATGTTTTATCATGGAATGTCATTTTCGTTAAAATGACTAATATCTATCACTAATATAGTAATCTGTTAACATCCAGAAAATAGAAGCAACTTATACAATGATGATAGGAGAATTTGGCTAAGATCTGAACTTAGGAAATTGTATATGCTGAAAACCCTAATACTGTTAGCTGTGAGGTTTGATACTAAAGTTGTTCCGTCCTGCCTTGAGGCAGGATGGGCAATAACAGGACAGCTAAACTGGATATTAAATTTGTTTCTTGCTTCTGAAAATATTAAGAAATAGTAGTCTAGTACATGTAGTGGCTCTCAATTCAACAAGCAAAACAAGCCAATTATATTAAACACTAAATATAAAAACATTTGGGAAAATCTTAGTTTTAATTCAAAAACATAGATTAAAAAGGAGAACTACCAAATAGAAATAGTGCATTTAAGAGCTTAATAAGATAAGCAAAAATTGCATATTTTGGTAATTCAAAAGGAGATCAGCAAACTCCACACTTATATATGGTTAGTGCCAATGGCCCTCAAATTGTTATTTCCGTGTATTTCATAGTTAACATTTAACATGGAGAAAAATATTGGATACACCACAAGGGCAATAAGAAAAAGGTGGATTGCAAATATATCAAAGAGATGAAACTAAACACAGAGCATCCCAGATAAGAAACATACATATTACTTCCTTCCTTCAAGATTGAATCCGGTACATTTCCACTTAGCATGTTGCCAGTTAAAAAGCTAACAGAAGCAACATCAAATGTTTAGTATGCACTAAAAATACTAGAATTAAAAAGCAATTGAACAAATCCTGTCAGAAATCTATGGTGCATTTGGTAAGATATACATGACATGGTTCTGCACCAGATAGCAAGTTTGATTATAAAAAAACTGGGGTGCACATGTGCAGTTGTGCATTCAGGTGTTTGTGTCTATAAACTGAGTCTTCCAGGCTTGGAAATGATATTAAAGTATGTTACTGATGAAAGTTATAATATACAATCAATTAAAGCCTCCATTTCAATATACTTACAGGAACCTCAGGCGCTCTAAGTTCATACTGGTGGGAATCTCCCCAACCAAATTATTGAAACTGACATCCCTACAGCAATCACAAAGAGACAAGATAATCAATATCCATCCTGGAACAATTTTGAACCTGAAATGTTAGGAAGAAGAAAGGGTGTTCAAAATTTTATAGTTTGTGAAGGCATCATTCACTTAGCATTACTAGAAGCTATTTCGTTCATGAAAGCAATCATTGCTTCTATCAATAGGCTATGTTTTACAGTAATCTGTTACCATCCAGATAGGAGAAAACCAGACAACAATTATAAGAAAAGAATTGAAACATAATAGCAGCAAAAAATTTGGCACATATTTATGTTAACCGGTAAATTAACATGTGTCACAACTTGCTTGCATCTTATAGGTCTCTGTTGTTTCAATTTTACTGGTTCGTCAATTTTTTGTACCAAAAACTTACAGGTGTGCACACAAGTGCACATCTATATGTTGTGTGATCATAATAAGTATGGGTGTAAGTGCGTCTACAAATTAAATGTGTTATCAATGATGTCTTCAATTTCTGTAATTTGGTTTCTTAACAAGAGTGCAATATTCGAAGCCAGATTGTTTCTTATTACACCAATCTTTGTAATAGGTCTAGAACTTATTTCTACATCATCATTCAAACTATTTTCTATACCTTTACTTTTATTTGAGGTCTTTCACACTAAATTGTAATGTTGATTTATCTTTATTTTCTTTTGTTGCTTTTGAAATCAATTATCTGAAAACCAAATAAAGTTTCTTGAAACTGCTTTCTATTTTTAGTTTAGGAAAAATAACTCAATTGGAAACATCTTGTTGGCAGTTTTCTTTTGTTCTTTGAAAACACAACCAAATAGTCCCTTAGAATTTTATCAATCCTAAGAATTTCTCCAATCAAGTAATGTAAAAATAAATCTTGCTCAACTTTCATGCATCTGCCCAAGATTTATCATTGAATGTATGCAACATATTGTGGAGTTAACAACACTTTACATACAGGCAAGGATAACATTTTAGAAATGAAAATAAAATCAAAGTAATCTACCATTATAATAAGTAAAGAAAAGCTAGCCTTTTATTTTCAGTTAACTGGCCCCCATCTTTGTTGTTCATTGCAACAAAGGCATGTTCTTTGGAGCTTCAAATACCATCCAAATCAAAGGCATTCTGAAGGCAAATATCGATACACACACTTACACAGATATATATGATTGCCTAATTCAAGCTAATAAACAGCATACTCCAATATGCCACACGCTTTACTTACAACATTTCCAGATTCTTCATTGTCCAGATGTATGAAGGGATCTCCCCAGAAATTTTACAGCTTCTCAGAACCCTAAAATACATAACTGAACTGTATCACATAAAGCATCATCAAATCAAATATATATATATTTGACAAAATAAGCACTAAACATACAATCTTACTAGGCCAGACACATTTATCAACATAGGAAAATCCTGATTTGGCCCATCTATATCACTAATCCTCCTGTTTAAAACAAGCCACATGAGTGAAAACTGTTGATTGAATATACCAAAAAATAAAAGTAGCATCCTATCAAGTAAATGGATGGATGTAAGAAGGTTTTTTACTCACAACTCCAGCAAATTACTCAGAAGTGATATATTTGGTGGGATGGGTCCTCCAGTCCACTTGCATGCATTTCTCTTCAAGAATTCAAATTTTAATGAGAATAAATATTAGAAAATCTATGTAAAATAAAGACTTATCTGCTATCAAGACTCAAAAAGCACTTGAGATCTCTTGAATAAAAAAACACAAGGATCTTACAATCTTGTCAGTTGCTTCCAGTTCTGTATGAAATCGGGTATTGTTCCTCTGAAGTTGTTATCATTTATCCTACTGCATTGTGCAATAAATTGATGTTTATCAGCAAAACTTTCTATATTTATGCTTTAAAGGAGGGCAAATTATGTCAACAGAAGCAGATATAACAAACTCTCACAAATCTGTTAGACTTCCCAGCATGGCAAAAGTCAGTGGCAAGTTTCCTGTCAAATTATTGGAGGATAGCATCCTGCAATCACAATATGGCAGCAATGAACCAACAAAATCCTTCAAAAATGTGTTACCAAGAAAAGAAAGAATTATATAATATACCAAAATGAAGAGATGAGATGTCTTACAAAGTCTGTAAATTGGTCAAATTTCCAAGCTCAGGAGGAACAATGCCTGAGAATTGGTTTGTGAGCATCTGTTTGAAAAAACAAAACCAGAAAATGTATATTGAGATTACTTAGAGCATAATAGAAACTCACGATTAAAACATCCAAGAAATCACTATGGAGTGCAGGGGTATCAAAACAACCATATAACGGTTGAAAAACACGAAAAGTTTCTGAAGTTTGAGGTCATAGCAGTACACTCAACAAGAAAATACTTTATTTCACAACTCAAGACTCGTAAAGACTTCAAACCAAAGTTCAAAACGTACAGGTATGTGAGACTGGTAATATTTCCCAGTTCCTTTGGAATCTCCCCTGATAAGCGATTCACAAGAACAGAGCTGCACATTACTTGCTCGTTAATTTAAGATAAAAACAGCTAAATTAAAACTTCACCAATATAAAACAGAAGAGCTCACATATAGGTTAATTGCATTGAAGCCCATTCCAGAGGTATTGTCCCATTGAGATAGTTTAGGGCAAAATCACTACAATGAGAGGACAACCAGTGTAAATTGAAAACGCTGAAAAAATAATCTTTACTAAATTCTAGTGAATTGTGTTAGGCATTAGTGTTGTAAAATATTAACATCAAACGTGTAACTGAAGCATTTCAAAATGATCTTACATTTCTCGAAGGTAAGGAAGCTTCACCAGTTGAGGTGGAAGCATGCCAGGAAGACTATAGCCTTTGAGCACTCTATAATAAATGAGTTATTAAATAGTGAGTTGCGTTATCATGAGAAGTAGAACAATCAAGTCATGGATGTAAAAAAGGCAGCTTTTGAAAAAAAAATATTTGGTGGCCTTCATTTACAATGTATAAGTCAACAAAATTTTTTTCACTAACCTGATAAACAAAATAACACTAAACATATATACATTAGTAGATATACATTAGTAGATGAAGGCTTAGATGAGTTAACTTAAATTAATTAATAAAAAAATATTTTTTTTTTTACCATCATACAGAAATGTAAAATCATGCATAAGATGGAAGATTCGACATAAAAATAATTAGTAACAAAATGAGGGAACTGTACATCCTCACAACATGACAAGCGGTGCTATTCTTAAGGTTGCAATCACAAGCAATGCTGCTTTCAGAATTCTTTGGTGGATCTGGTGTCATCCCAACCATTTCAATTTGGCAAGAATTACCATTAAACTTCCAATATGTTGAGCCCATGGTAGTAGCTATTTGTTGGAGTGCATCAACTACACAACATCCACAATCAATAAACATGGCATGTCAAATCAGCATTGTACAACTGTGCTTATGAAAAAAAAAAAACTGGAAATCCAACTTCATTGCACCTAGTTTTGGCTACTTTAAGTCACAAAAATTCATATTACAAAGAACCAAGGAAAAGAGTTATCAGCGCTTGAGCAATATCATTTTTATTTCCTAAATTTCAGATTCAAAA
The DNA here is from genome assembly GCA_013348765.1 of Carpinus viminea. Lineage (NCBI taxonomy): Eukaryota > Viridiplantae > Streptophyta > Magnoliopsida > Fagales > Betulaceae > Carpinus > Carpinus viminea. The sequence goes on from CP054667.1 coordinate 53,354,205, forward strand.
CACTATAAGCTCAACTGTATCCAGCAGTTCTAAATAGCCAAGAAATTTTTTAACATCTTTGTCATTCTGAATCACATGACCTTGAGGCTTGAAGCAAAAAAAGAAAAAAAGAAATTCGAGAAACATCCACAACATTTCTACCATTCTTCGCTTATGTTTATTTTCCAAAAATAACTTCTTCTTTTTTCTTTCCTTTTTCCTTGACCTCCTTGCAGTGACATATTGGCTCACGATCAACTAGACACTAGATCATGGAGATTGATTGAAATCCCAAATATTAGCATATTTCAAAATCAGCAAAGTTTCATGAAGAAATCAACTTAATTTTCCAATTCACTTTTACATTTGTGGAGGAAAATATGAAAACTAACAACTTAATATGACATTCGACAATTCGATAAATGCATTAAAACAAGGAAACCAAAAAAATCAGTTTTGCCAGAATTATGTGAATTTAGACCAATAAGCATTTGAGAATCACAGTGATTAGAACTTAGCCCATCTAAATACAGAGTACCAGAGAATCATGCACTTGTGAAGCACCATAATCATAAATTTCAATGGGGAAACCCCCAATTTTCTGTTTTGTCACCAAATAACTCAATGAAAAGAAAACAAAAAAAAACAAAAAATCACTACACAGTACTTTCATATCTTACTATGAAAAATGATAAGCTAAGCACAACTAGTCCAAGCAGTTAATGGGTGACACCCAGTTTGACTAACTTCCCAAGATTCAAACTTTCCATTTCTTTTCCCTGTGAAGAGCAAGCTCGTACCTTCATCTTGGGGTACCACTGCCTTTGCGAATCTCAGACACCCGAAGCAACTCAACGCAAAAACCATAAACAAGAAGAGATTCTTTGCCACCATGGTCAAGAATTTGACACAACTACTACTGATGCTTCTGAAGAAACTTTAACATGATTTGGAAACAAAGTTGGCTGCCTCACACTTTCTTGGTTTTGCGAAAAGCTGTGCATACGAGAATCAACCAATGTATGTAGTTGACATTTGAAACTCTAATCCCACCACACAGATGTGAAAATGGATGTAGCTAATGTTGTGGATTCTTTGAACTTCGGAATGTTCTGGGTTTGGACTTTCCCGTCTCTCTCTATAATAATGATGGCGGCTGTTCACAGTATATATTTCTTGCTATAAATTGATATTATTGGATTATTAAACAACATTTACATTGAATTAATTTGTAAAAAGAGTGTATTCTTCAAGGAAAAAGAAGTATATACATATTGTATTCAACATTATTGTTACAACTATGAACTGATTTATAAAAGCTAAAAAAAAAAAAAAAAAAAACCAATATGTAATAGTAAAAGTTTTAGGCTTTAGAATCCAAATTAATCTTAAAATATGTAATCTAGTGATGGCCATGTGAAAATTCAATTTGGGTTATTTTATTACAGAATAATAGGCACCAAAACAGGACAAGATAGTTGAAACAGGATAATAGTTTAGACGGGGTAACTGTAGGAGGCAGGCGGGATGGCGTCTTTGTAAGGTACCCCATGCATTAGCAGTCAGCATCATTGTTTTTCCTTGTCATAAAATGTGTTTTGTTTTTTTTAATGAAAAATTGTTAAATTATCCTTGTGATTTTGATTATGTAATAAATAAATTTTTATTTTCAAAATAAACTTATAAACTCTTGTGATATTCCTAAGTGACAAATGATTCCTATAGATGAATTCTGACAATATTTCACCAGAATTACCATGAAATTACAAATTTAAAGCCAATTCTAAAGTTTTGGGATGATTGACAATTCTTACAAAGAATCACTCCAAGGATCATTGACTCATTGGGTGATTCAATCATCCTTTCTAGCCAATTATAGGGATGGCAAACCACCCCATAACCACGAAAGCTCACTAACAACCCTAGAACCATCTCATAGCTTGAAATGTCTAAATCATTTGCCATTGATTGTTGTATGGATAGTCGAGCTATCTCATAACTTTGAAAGTGGTCAACAACCACTATAATTGTTATTGGAAGTTGTAGAACCACCCCTAACACCCAAAGAGTAATTTAGTTACTCCAAAACTAGCATCTTGGTGCCCAAACCACTCCAAAAGACCCTTAAGGGTGGTCAATTACCCCCAATCGTCAAGGTGGTCCTAGCGCATTCTCAATCCACCCCAAACCAAAATTTTTGTTTATTTATATTTTTTTATTTGAGGAAAATTTTGCAGTTTTTTGTATGACTCCAATGGTAAAGTGGCCAAATTTGTATGGAAGTCATCATTTTTTTCATAGAGGCATACCACTGGGATTTATAAAATTCATTTTGAAACAAAATGAGCATTTATTAATTGTTATATGATCAAACTACAAAGATCAATCTAGCAATTTTCTCTTCTTTTTTTGGTTAAACAAACTTGATTGTAAACTCTTTGGGTTTTCCAATGTGATAAATTTGGTCCTAGAGGCATCTTTGGTTGAATTTTATTGCTTAGAGAATATGTATATATGTCACCATCTTGAGGTACATCATATGTACACATTTTGTCAAATTTTAACGGTAAATCTATTAATGGAGCAGATAGTAAGAATACAGAAAGAGGCATTTTTTAAATGATAGGATGATTGAAACTACAATATTAAAAGGGTGAATTTAATTTTCTTTATACTATTTTAATAAAACAAAAAGATCAATGAGACATTAGAGAAGATAATTAAGCATCTCCAAAGGCTCATTTAGTCAAAAAAGCAATGATACTTTTACTAAAAAAATAGGCATTCTTCAAACCTCACTGTTTACACATGCTTGGCTCTAGCTAGCACCAAGCCTGTCATGCGCTAATAATCACTCAAGCTTTTGGAATGGTCCCATTTTTGAACTTTACTCTAGCTTTACATATTCTATTCAACATTATTATTGTAAATATGAAGTGATTTAGAAGGCTTCTTTTTATTTTTTATTTTTACTAATTATTAAATGATAATTAAGGTTTTAGATTTTAGAATCCATATTAATCTGAAAAATGTGATCTAGTTATGGTCAATATGATAATTTAATTTGGGTTATTATATTCTATAAGAATATGTTTTTGTTGTCCCCAAGAGGTAACACTCAATCGGCTGATCTAATGAAGTGGAGGTCATTAGTTTGAATCCTCCTTCTCTTGTGTGGACATGTAAAAAAAAAAAAAAAAGTTTTTGTTTCCAAAACAGGACTTTTTTGGGGGTAAGTAAATGAAAAACAGCACAAGATTGTTGAAAAAGGATAACTATATGGCAGGGCCAGTGACGATAGTGCGTTATTATAAGGGACACTAGCAGTCACCACCGTGGTTGCCATGCGCTTCTATGGATTAGGATCTACTACAATTTTTTTTTAAAACTTTTCAAATTATGTGAATTCAAGTTGTTTCTTGCACCAAACGTGACGAACGGCTTGAAAAAAAAATCATTCCAAAATGCTTTTTCTTTATTTTTCGAAGAGACGCTTCTTCTTTAGTAAACAAAAATATAATTTTTGGCTCAAAGATCTATGACATAAAGCGTAAGAACCTGATAAAAATAATTCAATTTTCATTAGTAATATGTTACCTTCTGAGTAGGTAATTACATTTTTCATTCCGTTTGATATAAGAAGTTGCATATTATTACATAATTTGTGAAACTACAAATTATCCTACAATTTCTTTGGAATTGTGGGATATTCTTATCCAAACTTTAGGTAGCTAATTAAGGTTGGAATTCAAAACCTAATACTATGTAAAATCATTAAAAAATAATATCAACTTAGTATTACGAGAATGCCAAAAAAATATTTTTTAAAAAAATCATAGCATTTCTCTTTACAATATTTAGGGGTTGAAGTTATTGAAACGTCTTAAAGTGGGCAGCTAAGGAAGAGAAAGAAGTTTTAACTTGTTGAAGTTGATGCAACCCAAGCCAAACTGATCAGCCTGAGTTGATCACCAAACGTAGGTGACAAGCTTTCTTTGAATGAATTCAATTTCCTATTAAAAAGTGTACGTATCTCAATCAAAAAAGGAAAGGGTTAGCTTTTTTCTTTCTTTATTTCTTTATTTTTGTCTTTTTTTATTTGATTGTTTTCAACGTTTGACCAAGTCCAAGTTAGATTGGTCAATAGCTAGCACATGCATGAACGCGACTTTTTTTTATCGTACTTTCAGTCTTCAATTCTCCCATGCAGATGGTCTTCTTCGGAAAATTCTAGGAAAGCCAAAATAAGGGGACAGAGGACATGGGATATAGTTAAATTAAAATGAATTCTCGTATTGCATGTAAGGTGTCTTATATTGCATGGGATACACACGTACGACCGATGTGTTACGATTTAAAGTGTCAGTCGATTATTAAAGATAGTACCTAACGTTTATATCATTTAATCAGTATCGGAACTGCTAATTAAGTTCTTCAAAAAAAAAAAAAAAAAAAAAAGAACTGCTAATTAAGTACTCTATTTAAAAAAATATATATATGGATGTTAAAAGAAAAAAATACTGACACCAAGTCAGTATTTAATTAATAGAGTACGAGTCATCGTAGACATTAATTAACTGTAGAGCATGATACGTGGTGATATAAGGTATTTTATAAAGTTAAGTGTCCCCACTTTATTAAGTGCAATATTAATTCTTAACCATGTGTCCTAATTAAGATTTGTATCTGGACGGAGCCCATTTGTACCCAATTTCTATCCATGATCTAAAAAGCTCAAAAGTAGAAAGGGAACTTTCTTGCTGAGACTAAAGGAGATTATCAAATATGACCAAACCATTTGCTCATAGCCAGCCAAAGTATACCTGCTGTCTGCTATGCACCATTTCAAAATGCAGGTAAATTGACCCGTGAAGCTTTACGTCTCCTTGATATTATTTAGTGGACGGTTATATAATTGTTATATAGAATAAAAGTCATATATATATATATATATATTAGTCTATTAAATGTCATTAAACTTTATAAAAAGCCCCCAGTTTGTGAACTGTACGTTCAAGTCGATAAATTCCATTTTGTATTCATGGTCCTCATCAACCGAGTATACGACCCATTAAATATTTAATGTTATTGCAAATTAAGTTTAAAGTCAGCATTATCTCAAAATAAATAAATAAAAAGTTCAAAGTCAGCAAGAAACTATCTGAATTATTATTTGATGGTAGGTTAAGTGTGCCTTTTGTCTAGCTACGCATCATGAAGGTTAAGTATTATTCAGAAAGTTCAATTCTTGAGGCCGGTGTGGGTCATCGCCCTTCCTTTGCTTGGAGGAGTATTCACAACTCTAGTGCCATTGTTAAAGAAGGTTTGGTGTGGTGTGTGGAAAATGGATCTTCGGTGCGAATTTGGAAGGATAGGTGGTTTCCCCAACAACCAATATTCCAGATTTTGTCCCCTTCTAGGTTACGTTGTTAAACCCGGATGCCAAAGTTTGTGAGCTTATATTATTGATGACAATACGAAGTGGTGGGAAACATTCAATTGCTGGAATTATTGATGTTTACCGAGGAGGAGATCAAAATGATTCAATCAATACCAATTAGTTGCACAAGTCGGAGTGATGCTATTATTTGGAGGGGAACAGCAAATGGTATTTTATCGGTAAGAAGTGCATACTATATATATTCAACAAGACCTTGAAGAACAATCCGTGGCGGGGACCTCTAATCTGGGGTGCAAACGAGAGGTGTGGAGAAAATTGTGGGCATTACCGGTTCCTAATGTTGAAAAACATTTTATTTGGAGGGCATGTCACGATAGTCTCCCTACTCGTGAAAACCTATCCAAGAGAAAAGTCATCATGGATTCTTTATGTCCTTTCTGTGAACAAGATATGGAAACATGTTTCCACATTCTCTGGCAGTGCCCTTCTGCCAGAGATGTATGGAGTATGGGTCCAATTAAAATCCAGAAAAGCTTTTTCTCCAGTCCTGATTTTGTGCAGATAGTAGAAGGCATCTTTGGTGCTTGCACGGAGGAGGAAATGGTACAGTTTGTGGGGCTTGCACGACGCATCAGGTTGAGAAGGAATGAGGTTCTACATGGAGGTGTTTTTGCACACCCACGTGATCTGGTGCGGCAGACTACACGGGCTGTAGAGGAGTATAAACAGGTGCATAGTTGGGGACTTATCTCCAGCTGTTGAAAGGGCTCCTAATGTTGGGAACGGGCCGCTGCACATGCTTTGGCTCATCTGGCTATTTCCTGGATAGAGTTTGGGTTGAGGGCTTTCCTGAATGTATTACTGGAGCTTCCTACGTACTCCAGACTATTTGATTAATTACTTAATGAAAAGCTACAACTATTTTCCTTCAAAAAAAAAAAAAAAACCTTTAAATACTAACATTTACAAAAAGAGATATATTACACATCATTCTCTTAACCATCTTTCAACCATCTTCTTTTTGCAAATCTACTGGATCTACCATTGATTTGTGAACTTATGCAGGTCCTACAAAAATTCAATAATAAATTTACCCATTCACTATAGAGAAATGGTTGAAAGAATCATTTTAGCATTTCTCTTACAAAAATTATTCATAATAATTTTAGTCTAGTGCTACTACACTTATTTAAAAGTTTAAATGATGCCGATGGACTCAATAATTATTCTTATCCCCATTCCAGCATCCTAATGGTTTTCGCTCATAACCTGAAAACAAAACATAAAACGAAGCGAGTGAAACAAGCTTTGGAAGACAAATCTCTAATTAACCATAAAATAGTTGAATTCAATTAATTTTTTTTTTTTTAAAAAGGAAAAATATAAAAAGTCCTACAAACTAACAACCGTTTTTTAAAGAGCCGCACAATGTTCAAAATGTGCTAAGAGGTGGCTGAACCACCCCTCATAGGGTGGTTTGGCCACCGCTAAACAATTAAATTAAATATGTTAAAGCAATAATTTGTGCTATTGATAACATCCAAACCTGTTTCTTTCCAAGGCTCTAGTTTGAAATAACGCCTCCAGCAAATGATACCCAATTCCAAGAATATGATGCAGAATCCTAGAATTCCAACAATAAGTAGTTCCTTCCCCCCTTCTGAACGAGGTATGAAGTCTGCCAAAAATAATCAACCAAGTGAATAATAAAACCATACATATATTAAGGTTTAAAATTGAAATTCAAAAACCAGGCTGTACTAAATAATAAAAGTTCATAGTTTTGGAAGAAAGTTAGAGAAATCTGCATTTCAAAGGAGCAACATCAATGAGTAATCTGCATCTACTAAACACAATCACAAACCAAAGGCCTAGATGGGCACTTGATGCAATTTTTCAAAATGGCATCCCAGAGTGATTGCACAGGTTGGAGGATTATTAGCCAAATAAATATTCAACTTTCTTCCTACTCTAATGCATATGTTTTGATTTTCTCACACGGAGAACAAGTCAAATTCATATGTTGGTACAATTCATTACTCCTTATGAGTAGTACTCCAAGCCAAATAATTATTTCTTTCACCATCAAGGATGGTGGTTCAATGACAAAAGAAATTTTCAAGTAATCAGGATATGTAGGGTGTGGGTTCAAATCTTTGCAATGGAAAATCTTCACATATGTCTGATTAGTATTTGTTGCTTTGGATTCCCATTGATGCCCTGGTGGGACTAAGTTTGGCTATGGTTCAATCGAACTTAAGGAATGCCTGCGATTTTCACCGTTTATGCCTCTTCTGTTTAGCTTTCAGCATGTAGGTACTACTATGATCACGTCCAAGTAAGATAGCCACAATTAGTCTCCCAGCTTACCATTTTGCTTAGAATATATATATATATATATTTTTTAACTTTCTTCAAGTGGTAGTATTAGAAATCTCTAAATGTGGTCAGTCATCAACTTTCAATGTCTTACTGATTCTAGTGCAAGAAATCAGGGCACTGGCAGTATCACTACCAGTAGAAGTAGTAGTATAACAATAACAATAATGATAACGGGAAGAATCAACTCACTGGGGTCAACAGAAATAGCTGATATCCAGGGACCATAAACTCCAGTTGCAGGTATTCGAGTTGTCCCTTTCCCAGCCCAATAGAGGCGGATTTCCAAAATATTTTTTGTAACACTAGCACTAAAATTTTTTATGATTGGTTCAGCTGATACCATGGTGAAATCCTTCTCCACTAATATGTCCTGCAACATAGTAGTCCATTAACACCATTGTAGCAAGCTCAAAAAGCATGAACTCTCAAGAACCTAGCACATGTATGCAGACTCATGAAATAGTATGGATAATTCAATTGTTAATGAGACTGTGAATGCCAGAAATCATTAGATGGTTGTACAATCTGACATGAGACCATAACTTTTTTTTTCTTCAAAAATGTTACCCATCTAGTAAAAGGAAATGGTAAAGTATCAATAAAGCATTCTATTTCGTCAATGTCTAGAACTCCCAAGTATATATTAGAACTTATAATTTAGAGAAGATAAACAAGAACAAAGAAAAGAGACTCAAAGAATTAAGGTGGTTCGGCCTATGGCTTATAGTATGTATGATCAATTATATTATTCAACAATTCCAAGAGTATTAAAGAATGGAAGAATGAAGTATCAAGCACTCATGCAAATTCTCATAGTAAGCATATATTAAACAAATGTGATTGCTTACCTGAATGTATATATCAAATATGCGCCTCCCAAGACTCTTATATGTTGTGCCATTTGTGAATTGTGTCTCCACAAAGTGTAGACTAACAGTGTAACTCCCATTTTCTAAACAATATCGATAATAGGTAAGAGAGAGAGGAGAAATGCGAGCTGTGGTGTATAATGCAGAGATGTTTTGTAAATGCCGAGTTGAAATATAACGAGTGTCCAGGAAATCATTGTCATCCATGAAGTCTCGGTGCTACTTAGTCCCCAGTTATTGTTGTCACTCGAAAAGAATCTCGCCGCACCACCATTAACATCTGCATCACCTTCATAGACAATGTCTCTTTCTTCAATGTAATCTCCACCACAATTGATATGTAAAGAATTCCAATCTGCCCAGAGAAATATGCACTAAAAACTCAGAGAAAGAAACTCTTAAGATACCATGATAACAGGATGAAGTTAGAAGGCCACAAGAGAAACACAGACAACTTAATATTATCAGTCAGAAAATTCATGTAAACTTGCATGGATAGCTGTCTTTAAATATAAACCACGTGCTTACAATTGAAGCTCTGTTGCTTTAAGGAGGAAAAACTCTTGGCAACCAATCAGAGATATACAAACTTTCAAGCTAAAATCCATATCAACCACAACATTCTCAAGAATCAAAGGAAATAAATAACATAATCTTCTTAAAACCATATTCCATAAGGTTTACTTTGTCCATATGCATAAATCACTGAACTGCCTTTCAATTAATTATTTGCATCTTAGGATAACATATTATGAAGTTAAATATGGCAGTGATTCCAGGAGCTTGCTAATTATGGAGGAAATGCAATAAACTTTTGTGAACCAGAGATTATTTGAAAGTAATCCTTCATAGAAACTGAAAATGGGCACTTACATCGAGGACACTTGAAATCTTCCTTGCACGGACGAATCGCCCTTCTGGTTTAATAAGTTGAGAAAAGGAAAAGATTAGCACTACATGGACATGATTCAAAGTCAATACCAGTAAATGAATTTCTTGATGCTTTAAAGCCAAATCCATAATTTTGAGCTGAATTAGAGAAGACAACAAGAGAAACTTACAAGCCACTTTCTTGCATAGAACTTCGAAACAAGTTTAAGTACAGATGTCTGGTGAAACAAAAATTTGAAAAATAAAAAGTGAAATAAATATTAGACTTGATTCCACCTTATTGTAGTATAAATGGTGAAAGTAAACAGATAATGATATTAACAAAGAAGGAATTAGTGTTTTTTATACTGACGAGGTATGGCAAGGAGGCTGCTCTGCTCTTTGCCTTACAAAGTTATTGTAGGAAAGATCCCTGCATTCCCCAAAAGAGAAAATAAAACACTTCATCTTCTTAAAATGATGCATTTTGATTAGGAGTTTGATTCTTATTGAAACTCTCTGATCGTAGTGACACTTTCATATATCTCCAAAATAGTAACTTCAAGCCTCATTTCAAATCAAGACACATACAAATCTATTTCCCAACCAAACAGAAGATTTAAAAGACTAGGCATCCAAGATGAGAAACATACACGTTAGTTCCTTTCTTCAAGATCGACTCCGGAACATTTCCACTAAGAAAGTTGCTGGTTAAGAAACTGATGATGAAATCCACATCATACAATTAGTATGTTAATATTAATAACAGGACATGATTAAGGGTGCAATCACATTGCAAAAGTAAGAATTCATAATACTACAATTTCCATATCATAACTTACATGAACTTTATACTGTTTGTGCTTATAACAGTGGGTAGTTCTCCACTTAACTTGTTAAAACTGAGATCCCTGTCCAAAATCACAAGATAAAAGCATATCTTCATATCTTAGTCCCAAAGACATGTAGTAATCTACTGTTGCAAGAGTTAAAACTCTGGATAAGTCAGAGCACCACAAAGAATAAATAGTAGGGAAGAATATATTAACTATAAAACAAGAAACCTCAGGTTTGGAATTAGGAACAAAGCCATTCCTAATCACTCCCTTCTCCACCCATAGTGCCAATGCAGGCCATTCTTGACTAGGTTCCCAAGTCTTATTCAAGTTTGCCATCATCCCATTACCTCATCAGAAACTACATTATGCTTCTTAGATTAGATTTTTCCCACCCTAATCGGTGAAAATGAATTACAATGGCATTTATATGAACACATATTCAGCGGCATAACTTAGGTTATTACTCAAGTCTATAAGTATTGCAAAGGAAAAAGTGGGAAAAAAATACAATATTTGTATAAAAAGACCTCAAGTTTTGTCCTTACAGAATTAGATGATTCATTCTCCAGATGAAATCAGGAATTTCGCCAGAAATATTACAGTTCCTCAAAATTCTAAAAAGACCAAAAACATTGAGTCAATTATGATAGTCAGATTATAGATAAATATATTCAATTATGAACATCACATAAACTAAACATTGGACATACATTCTTGTAAGGCCTGTCATGTTTCCCAAATCTGGAAAAGCCTGGATTGCCCCACTTATGTCACTAATCCTCCTGTATGTAAAGATATTGTTATGAACACAATCAATCTTTCAAGCAAAACCATATTGATTATCGATTAATAAAATATTTATGTCACTTAACAGAGTGATCAAGAATATCTTCACTCACAAATCTGTTAACTTTTCCAAAACCGAAATGGATGATGGTATGGGCCCTTTGAGTCCACTAGCAATCATTTCTCTGCATTGAAAGCAATCATGAGAAAGTAACAAGCCTCAGTTATGCTACTTTCCTCAAACCCTAAAAGGCATTCAGTATTTTGAAAGCTCAGGAGCATACAGTCTCTCAAGTTGTTTCCAGTTCTGAATAAAATCTGGTATTGTTCCATTTAAGTTGTTATCATTTACACGGCTGCAAGGTGCAGTAAAACGTCATCAATTCTACAATGTCAGCATGAGTTTATATGTCTGGTGAAGTATCATAAAACAGAAAAGCATACAAATCCGTCAAGTTTTTCAGCCCACCAAGTTCCTCTGGCAAATTCCCACTCAAATTATTGGAGGACAGCATCCTGCAAGCACAAGTATTAGAGCAAAATTGGCAAATCAAAGTTTGGAAAAAAAGAAAAAAAGGTTATCCATCTCTAAAAATAAGTTACAAGGTGACTCACAAAGTTTCCAAGTTAACTAATTTCCCAAGTTCTGGAGGGATTGTTCCAGAAAATTGATTTGCTTCAAGATTCCTAAGAAAAGAGTTTCCCATTGAATTTGTCAGCAAGTTCTTCTGTCCATACACACAAACTATTGTGTTTCATGGAAAATGTGCTCAAGAGTGATAGAAGCACAGAAATTGCATGCTTTTTAATTCCAGAGAGGAACCTCTTACGATTGAAATAGCACAAAAAAAACTAGGGAAAAGTTATAAGCATACACTGACTCAATTGCCCATATCTTATGCTAACAGTTATATGACAATAACCTTCCAAACTTCATGGACTAAAATGTCAACATCATTTTCCAAGACATAATTTTGGTAAAAAAAAAAAACTTACAAGTATGTGAGATTCCTGAAGTTACCCAAGCCCTTTGGTATCTCCCCTGACAATCGGTTTCCAAGAACAGAGCTGCAATATAATGTTTATTTATAATTAATGGAAAAAGCATTCAATGTTTTCTATATGCTTAAAGTAAAGAAAATGAGAATAAAATAATATTGCTTACATAAACTTCAATTCTATTGAACCCCATTGGATAGGAATTGACCCATTTAGATAGTTGTAAGCAAAATCACTGCCAATAAAAACATGGGTTTAGTTTTTGGTTTTCCTGGCAACCAAACAGAAAATTAATAGCTGATTTTTTTAAATGAAGCTTACATCTCTTGGAGGTAAGGGAGCTGATCCAGCTCAGGTGGAAGTACCCCTGGCAGACTGAACCTTTTGATTTTTCTGCAAACAATAAAACACGAACCAACAAACAAACACAACAAAGTCAAATACAAATTGAAAATTATTAATTATACTCTTATATTTCTTAGTAGAAACAAAAAAATAAGACCTCAAACATAGAATACCATACATGGCTACAATGTGGCAGGTATTGTTATCGAATTGGCAATTGCAAGTAATGTTCTTCTCAGAACCGGCCGGCTCCGGTGATGTAACCCCGACCGTTTCCAATGTGCAAGAGGTGGGATTAAACTTCCAGTTAGTAGCCTCCATTGTATTGGCCATTTGTTGGAGAGCATCAACTGAAATACAAGCACATCAAACAATAACATGTTGTAGCCAACATTTCTAAGTGCCATGCACATACAAATATAGTATGCCTTGAATTTAGTAATGTATGTTAAATCAACATTTAAATTAATAAACATGTTAAATAATCACTTACCCCATAATTACGCTAATGAAAAAGAAAAGGAAAAGGAAAGGGGAAATAAGAATTTCATCATACCTTCATTTTGGGGCACCATAGCAGTAGCAAATCTTTGTGTGCTCAAGCAACTGAGGGCTACAACCGAAACCAAGAGTGCATGTTTAAGGAAGAACATGTCTGGAACCCCCACAAGATTGATTATAAGCATCTAAATTCCAAGTTCTCTCCTTCTGTTAGGGTAGATGTTCTTTTGTACTTAGAATTATTGAGGCAGGTGTGGAGTTTTTGGTCACCCAGAAAACAGATATTTGTTGAGTTGATTTTTTCTTTTGCTTTATTCGTGTTTGAATATTACTTGCTTTGAATTTGAGGGAGATTAGGTTTCCTTCTCTCAACCATTAATTTGCAGGCACCAGTTGCCTTGACTAGTATTGTCCCCTCAAACAGATGGTAACCGAAAGAAATTTTTCATAAATAGGTCATCTTCTGGCAAAAGTAGCTTTTTGAGAAAATTTGGATGGAAGAATATTCTTTTTTCTTCATGATATTGTAATTTTTGATAGTTGTGGTATTTGATCTTGTGTTAATGAAAGCTTAAATTTTCACCTAAAAAACAAATAAAAATAGCGAAATGCTAAGGGCCTATTGCATTCATTTGGGGAAAAAGAAAGGAAAAGAGAAAGACAAGAGAATACATTTCATTGGATCAATTGGAATTAATTGGTCATTGAAAGCCTGCATTAATTTGTGTTTGACCTGGAGCCTGAGAACACTTAAAAAATGATGTCCTCTTCAAACTGTGGAAAGCGACCAATTATGCCAAAAGTGTTCTTTAACCTGACAACACTACAAACATGCCCTACTAACCCCGACTTTCTAGACGATGACAATTCTGGTTAATTGATCAAAGAATTCAATGCCTAAAGTAATGAAAATGAGAAGAAAATAATATTGCTTACATAAACTTCAATTGCATTGAACTCCATTGGCTTGGAATTGACCCACTTAGATAGTTGTAAGCAAAATCACTGCCAATGAAATAAAACATGGGTTTATTTATATATTATTTTTTGTTTTTGTTTTCCGGGCACCAAACAGAAAATTAATAGGTGTATATTTTGAAAGAAAAATGATATGGGCAACAAATCTTTTACCAAGAGATTGCTACCAAACTAATGTGAATCTTCTTATTTATTAAATATGATCAAAATAATTAATTAAAAAGAATGCTAGAGAAGTCAATGAATGAACTAAACATCAACTTGATATTCATCTCATAGAAACACATAACATTTCTCCTTTGAAAATGTCTCGAAGAAGCTTAACCATTTCAGGTCGGAAGTACACACAGCGGTGAACTTCTTGATTTCTCTGCAAACAATAAAACACGAACCAACAAATAAACGCAACAAAGTCAAATGATTAGAATGAGAAATACAAGTAATGATATGCCTTTTAATATTATTATCGGATTAAAAGTCTAAACTCAATAATGATTTATCATAAATTTAACGGTAGATTTTAAAAGACATATTAACTTTGAGGTGACAAAAGAAAAGAGGGACACGGTCTTCGATTTATATTTCTCTAATTAAGTGCCATGCACATGACCACTTTTCTATCAATCTTCTAATAATATCCGTCATTTTTTAAAAAAACTAAAATAAAATTGAAAATTAAAGAAAAAAAAAAACTTAAAAAACAGAATGAAAAAAATGTAAAACCCAAGGGCACACAAATGTATGGTGGGGGTGCAAATGAGCCATCCCTACCACTTAACCCACTTAGGGTGGCCAAGCCACCCCCAACCCATTGGGTTGTTGATTAATTGGTACGGTCAATGAGGTGGCATAATAAACATTCAGAACGTGGATGCATGACAACCGATGGGAATAGTCTCGAGGCCTGGATAGATCGTCTTCCAAAGTTTCAATTGGTGTAGTCACGAGCTCAAAATGATGCTCAAAAGAGTGAGATCTAAAGAAGGCAAAGCTACGAGTTTGCCAAAAAGTTTGCGCTAGAGAGAATGCCGGAAAAAGGTAGAAAGGTGGCCTGGAGGTGATTTAGAACCTAGGCTCTCATGCCATATAGAGAAAATGACTTTATATTAAATCACACATAATACTGTACAAGATGAGCCTATATATATATATATATATATATATATATATATAGATATATAGACACACCAATAACCAACTTGGGACATTGTACAATATATAACCTAACAATAATATTGTCCCATGGCCATTAAGAAAAAGTGGATGATGGGAAAGACAAGAATATCTTCCATTGTATTACTCAAAAATTATAAAATAACAGTAAGGAACAAAACCATACTCTATATATATATATATATATATAGTATTAATTAATACTCTTATATATATTTCTTTGTAGAACAAAAATAAAACCTCAAAACATAGAGTACCATACATGACTACAATGTGGCAGTTATAGGTATTGTTCTCGTATTGGCCGCAATTGCAAGTAATGTTCCTCGTAGAACCGGCTGGCGGCTCCGGCACCGTAACTCCGACCATTTCCGATTTGCTACAGGTGGAATTAAACTTCCAGTCAGTAGCCCCATTGTGTTTAGAATTTGCTGGAGGGCATCCACTGAAATACAAGCATATCAAATATTAACACGCTGTAGCCAACATTCTTGCACATATATTCAAATATAATATATATATATATAGTTATTAATTACATAAACTAACTTATAATTTAAATTACTATTCTAACATATATACCGTTGAACACATAAAAACTTATTCTGAATAAATCAAACTCATGACGTGAAATCATCATTTATGTTATTATTTTTATTTTTTTGACATGTCCACACAAAGGTAGGGGGAGAGGGGGATTCGAACTTGTGACTTCCGCTTCATAAGGCGTGATTCACAGCCGATTGAGCTACCTCTTGGGGGATTACAGACATGTTCCTCTTTTATGTTAAAAACTTAAACGGATAAAAAATGCAATTAATAGGATAATATGGAACTGCAATAGTCATTGTCCGGAACAAAATAAGAATTTCATCAGACCTTCATCCTGAGGCACCATATCAGCAGCAAATCCTTGAGTGGTCAAGCAACTGAGGGCTACAAAGGAAACAAAGAACGCATGTTTGAGGAAGAACATGTCTGTAATCCCCCAAAAGATTGTTTGAGAAATATTCCTATGTCTGAGTTCTTTGTTTGTACATTAAATCATGCTGGTAAATATATATCAGTTAGTCAGTGACTAGTACACGCAAGAGTAGAAGATGAAGTCAAATATCTTTAAATGCTGAAAATAAATATGGCCACATTAACATCATACATACTGAGCTTTCATGGAGTTGTTTTTGGTGACCCACGAAACAGATTTTCCTATTTGTACTTGGAATTACTGAGGCAGGTGTGGAGTTTTTGGTGACCATATTTGTTGAGTTGATTTTCTTTGCTTTATTCTTGTTTGAATATTACTTGCTTTGAATTCCAGGGAGATTAGGTTTCCTTCTCTCAACTATTAATTTCCAGGCACCGGCCAGTTGCCTTGACTAGTATTGTCCCCTCAAACAGATAGGATCACTGAAAGAAGCCTTTCAATTTTTCATGAATAAGTAAACATTTCATTGCCAATAAACTATACAATAACGGCAGCTCATCTTCTGGCAAGAGCAGCTCTTCAAAAAGTTATGGAGAAAATTTGGATGGATTCTTCATGATATTGTAATTTTAGAGAGTTGTACTATTTGATCTTGTGTTGATGAAAGCTTAAATTTTCACCTTAAAAAAAAAATAAAAAGGGAATCTTAAGGGCCTATTGTATTAATTTTGGGAAAAAGAAAGGAAAAGAGAAAGACTGAGAGAATACATTTCATTGTATCAATTTGGAATTAATTGGTCATTGAAAGCCGGCATTAATTTGTTTTTAACCCTGGAGTCAGAGAACACTTCGAACATGATGTCCTCTTCAATCTGTGGAAATCGACCAATTATGCGAAAAGTATTCTTATCCATTGAACCTGACCACTATACAAACATGCCCTACTCACCCCAACTAATTTCAAGATAGATACAGTTAATGTGACATTGCAAAAAATTAAGAGTTCGGTACATTAAATTGAAATTTAGAAATTTTTAGGGAGTAATTGTAAAAGTGACTAGATGTTCAGAAAGGCTTAAATGAAATTTTCCCTAAGAATAATGATGAAAGTAGCCATGACTACATGGTTTATGAGAAATGTTGGAGTCTTGATTTTACTAGAGACAATATTCGACATAAATAATTTACTGGGATTGAATGAATTGAAGAACAACTCTCCTTTTTCCCTTGTTGGTAAATAAGTACCAACAATATTATAAGATTCTCCAAATCTTCGTTTCCAAATGATAATCAAGGAAATTGAATATAAGAAAGCGTCAATACAGCAAGCTCACACATTTATTATAATTATTTTGGTTTTCGAAAATTCTTGGAGGTTTTTTCTTCAAAATCTTTAGGGGAGGATTTTAACAGAAAGCTAACATCTTATATTTCATTGTTTGAGTATGAAATACAGTGATATATACTATTATGCAACAGAAAATATACAACTTATTCAACCTTTAAAAAAAATCAATGAAATGTGTTCGAGTTAATTTGATATAGATCTTCCTCAGAAGTTGAAATCTGGGCCTGGCTTATTTCTGAACTCTTGCTTTCCATCCGTATATTATCTTCCCTCATGGCTTTGATCTCATCTGTGATTTCATAGAGGTCATGGGCAGAAGTGGAGGAAGAGCCACGCCATGAGCCAACAGATGTTGAAAAATGAGCCTGACTCCCTCCCAAACTCTGGCCATGCATCTGGCTTTTACTGTCTCTTATAGCTTTAAACCTTAAATCTTTACTATAACTACTTGCTTCAGGAATCATTTCTGGAATGGTAGAAGTTCCTTCCAGCATGCTTACCACTTCAGCCATTGTTGGCCTTATTGAGGGTGAAGCATCAGTGCATAAGAAAGCTACTTTAATCATCCTTTTGCTTCTACCTTGTTGAATTCAGATCCAAGCTTTTCATCTACTAGCTCCATTAAGCTTCCATTTTGCTGCAGCTGACACGCCTGCAATGGAAATCATTAGAGATACATATATTTATCTATAGGATGGAAGTTTTGCAAGTGATTTTTAAGGGGTAATTAGTCATTACAAGTGCAAAATGCTCTAGTATTTTATAGCTTGTAAACTCTTCAGCTTATCTAAATATTTTCTTTATCATTTTGTTTCAACAGAATCCCTTCACCAGCTCTTGACCAAAGTACACTGCTTTTCATCTTCTTTATAGAGTCCTCATCCTATAGTAACTTGAGTGAAAGAAACCTCACTTTTCAAAAGAACATTATAATTAAGAGAGATGTTATATATTGGATAATTAAGAGAGATGTGGCATGGTTCCCCATAGCATTTGGTGGATGAAAATACGTTTTTTGGTCCACATCAGATTTGGTAGATGGAAGGTGAATACTTGTTTAGCATATAGCATTTCACTAAAACAAAAGAACCATTAGTATCATTTCTAGAGCAGATACAGAGCTACAAAGAATAAAAGAAAAATAAAGAAGCACAAGGTATTTTGGGTTAAATAAAATACAAATATCCCAAGAATAATGAAAATGGAAATTGAGTGGCAGGACCATATCAGCCAAAGAATCTCTACTAGATGCAATCAACTGAGGCTACTATAAAAGTTAGAGAACTACCCAGTCTAGAAGACAAGCACAATTACTTGCTGGCCCATAACTCATATTGTGCTTCCCACTAACAATTTCCAAAGCCACAATTCCAAAACTGTAAACATCAGCTTTGTAGGTCAAATAACCCCAAAGAGCATATTCAGGTGCCATATATCCTCTGCATATATATGAAAATAAAAAATCATGAATACTGTCCACTCGACCACAATAAGATACTGATTTAAACCAAAATAACACTAAAGCAGCCAAAAGGTCAGTTACAAGACAACATCGTGACTTACATCGTTCCAGCTACTCGGGTGCTGATGTGGGTTTTCTCACCTTCCTCAAGCCTAGCCAACCCAAAGTCAGAAATTTTAGGGTTTAAGTCACTATCAAGCAGAACATTGGTACCTTTTATGTCTCTGTGAACGATCTTGAGTCTCGATTCATCATGGAGAAAAGCTATGCCTTTAGCTATTCCAACACAAATCTTCTGTCTTCTTGGCCAGTCCAATTTCAACTGATGGCTTTTAGAGCCTATTCAAGGTAAAATTCATTAACCAAAAAGTACTGATAATTCTTAAGCCTGTACTATATTTTTGTGATATAACACTATCAATTAAGAAAACAGCAGGGAATAATTCTCACCAAACAAGGCACTTGAAAGGCTGTTATTTTCCATATATTCATATACGAGCAACATTTGATTGCCTTCAATACAACAGCCATAAAGTTTCACTAGATTTGGGTGTTGCAAACATGAAATCATGCCAATCTCATTCAGAAATTCACGATTTCCCTGACTTGATTTAGATGAGAGTTTACAGCAATTACAGTACCATTGGATAACAGGCCCTACATCCCAGCCAAAAAAAAAGAAAATTAAGACTCCTTTAAGGAAGAACCATACAATAGTATGACTTACTATAACTAAAGGTTTAGCTTGAATACCTTGTAAACAGGACCAAATCCACCTTCTCCAATCTTGTTTGCAGGATCAAAATTATTGGTGGCAACATTAATTTGCTTCAAACTAAAAGAACCTGTTTGGAGCTCTAGTCCTTTAAAATCTGTCCAATGAGAGGAAAGTATACCTTAGGACTCTGAATCTGGTACTTTAACTGCCAAGTTGCTCTTTGGTATTATAAACAATTCTATAATCACATAGCAAGCCTTAAGTTCTAACAGTTAAGAGGTAGACTACACAAGTTTAATTTGTGACTTATTTTCTTCATTGATCTACGAAAAGCTTTATAAAGAAATCAATAATCAATTTGGGAAAATAAAATAATAGTGGAATAAATAAATAAAATAGACAAGATATTTTTCTGGTGACCTCATGAGATAAAGCCCTAAGGCAATCATATGAATCTGAAATTCTCCAAACTTCCTAGTAGTAGTGCATATGACATTATTATACATGCTAAACACTTTATAAGACATGAAAATCTACAGATTAGAAAGTCTGCTCACACACATTTTCAAAAATAAGCAAAGCTGATTAATTTAGATTTGGAGAAATAAAAATGGGTGTGGGAAGAAGAGAAGGAAAGAACAAGGGATATAGCATTCGAAAAGGTGAAATTACAATAATACCATTTTTGTTTACCAACAAACAAAAATAAAATGATTCTTAGAACAGTTTCATCATTCACTATGAACTACCCTTTCAAGGAAGAGTAAGTCATAATCAAATTTTTAGGCATGCATTGAGGAAAACAACCAGATTTCACGAATGTGCAAGTCAAAACTGAATATCATATTTTAACAGATATCCTGCAAGATTTAAACTATAAATAAATAAAAATATTTGGATGATTTCTCTAAATGATTAATAGAATAATAGAAGAAAACAGATTGATAAACTCAAGGTGGCTAAAGACCCTAAAAACACTGCACTTACATTCTTAAAATTAACATGAGAATGTGGTACAGGGAGAGAGAGAGAGAGAGAGAGAGAGAGAGAGAGAGATTTTACTTGATTGTGTGACACATGCATAAAATAATAATTAAAGTGATCCAAAAGAATACAAAGGTAATTTTTTCTGATTTTATCTGAAACAATGATTTGTGCAACTGATTACACACACCTTTTTCTTTCCCAGTCTTTGCTTTGAAATAGCGTCTCCACAAAATGATACCCAATGCCAAGAATATGAGGCATACTACTACAACTCCTACAATAATTGGTGCAATCTTCACCTTCCCCCCTTCTGAACGAGGTTTGAAGTCTGCCAAAAATAACCAAGTGATTATGCTAATCAGGAGTTAGTTTGGCAATGAGGAAAGAAACTCAAACCATGTTAATTTAAGGTGAAAAATTGAAATTAAAAACTAGGCTATGCTAAATAATAAAATTTTATAGGGGAAACTACATTCATCCCATTCAATTCAATGTCCTCTCAATGTTTCAGTTTTTGCAATGCCTCCCCATCCCACAATCTACTAATGGGATTACAATGTCCCCTTATATTGAAATCCTTTAATACTTTGACATAAACCATTAAATTTCAACTGGCATATAGTCATTACTCCTTATGAGTATTACAATAAAGACAACAACTATTAGAATTACAATATTATTAAAGGGAAGAATCAACTCACTGGGGTCAACAGAAATAGCTGATATCAGGGGACCATAAACTCCACTTGCAGGTATTCGCGTTGTCCCTTTCCCAGCCCAATAGAAGCGGATTTCCAAAATATTTTCTATAACACTGGCATTAAACTTTTTTATGACTGGTAGAACAACCCCAGGGGCTTCAGCTACTATATTGAAATCCTTCTCCACTAATATGTCCTGCAACACAGTAGTCCATTAATACCATCATAGCAAGCTCACCAAAAGCAAGGGCTCTGAGGAACCATCTTGGTGCATTGCACATGCATGATGACACATGCAATAATATGAATAATCCAATTGTTTAATGAGACTGAATATCAGAAATCATCAAATATCAACTTGTAAATATTAGAAGACCATAATTTGTTTTCCAAATAAGTTAACCAACTTGTAAAAGGGAATGTTAAAAGATCAATAAAGCATCCCATTTCATCAATGTCTTGAATTCTCAAGTATTATCAAGTATATTATTAATTCAACAGCTCCACCTGTACTACAGTATGGCAGTATAAAAAATCAAGCAAACATGACACAAATGTGATTCTTACCTGAATGTATATATCAAATAAGCGCCTCCCAAGACTGTTATACGTTTTGTCATTTGTGAATTTTATCTCCGCAAAGTGTAGACTAACAGTGTAATCCCCGTTTTCTAAACAATATCGATAATAAGTAAGAGAGAGGGGGGAAATGCGGGCTGTAGTGTACAATGCAGAGATGTTCGGTGATTGCAAGTTTGTAATGTAATCAGTGTTTTGGAAATCATTGTCATCCATGAAGTCTCCAGTGCTACTTAGTCCCCAGTTATCGTTGTTACTTGAAAAGAATGTCGCAGCACCACCGTCAGCAGCTGCATCTCCTTTATATACAATGTCTCTTTCTTCAATGTCACCTCCACCACAATTGATATATAAAGAATGCCAATCTGCCCAGAGATATTTGCACTAAACAAATCAGAGAAAACAAACTCTAATGATACCATGATACTGGATG
This sequence comes from Carpinus viminea, assembly GCA_013348765.1. Lineage (NCBI taxonomy): Eukaryota > Viridiplantae > Streptophyta > Magnoliopsida > Fagales > Betulaceae > Carpinus > Carpinus viminea. The sequence continues at coordinate 53,376,480 of CP054667.1, forward strand.
AATTTTAAAGGTCAAAAGAAAAACACAGACGACTTCATGTTATCAATTAGAAAATTCATGTAAACTTGCATGGATAGGTGTCCTTAAATATAAACCATGTGGTTAAAATTGAAGCTCTGTTGTTTCCAGGAGGAATAGCTATTGAAATTTTGGATGTGATGATTACAATTGTTCCAGTTTTCAAAATCAAAATCTCATTTCAAGTAAGTGAGACAGCAACCCAGATGCATAGTTTGTAGCCAAGCATCTTTTTTCTTGATTCTGAATAACAAAGTTTTAAGATCTAAAAGTTAGTTTTTCTTTTCCTAAGAAATCTTGTCAACCAATCAGAATAAAAACTTTCAAGCTAAATCCATATGAACCGCAACATTCTCAAAAATCAAAGGCAAACAACATAAGCCTATTAAAACCATTGTCCATAAGGTTTATTTTGTCCATCTGCACAAATCACCGAATTGCTTTTCAATTAGTTATTTACTTTTTAGGATAACATATCATACAGTTAAAGATGATAGGGATTCTAGGAGTTTGCTAATTATGGAGGAAAATCAATAAAAATTGTGAAACAGACATTGTTTGATCATAGAAGTTGAAAAGGCACACTTACATCGAGGGCACTTGAAATCTTCCATGCATGGACGAATTGACCTTCTGGTTTAATAAGTTGAGAAAAGGAAAAGATTAGCACTACATGGACATCATTCAAAGTCAATACTACTAAATAGAAACAGATTGTCATGTTGAAAAACACAGCTACTGTCAGGTCATGAAGCCAAAGAAGAAAAGGAATGTATACTGGATTCACATGGAAAATGTAGAAGATCGTTCCTTTTTTTCTTTTGTTCAAGCATCCACCATCATGAACACCCTCCCCCCCAACCTCTCTTTTACAAAGAACATATTGATGCATTTAATTCCAAATACATAATTTTGGGCTAAATTAGAGAAGACAAGAACAAAAAACTTACAAGCCACTTTCTTGCAAAGAACTTCGAAACAAGTTTAAGTTCAGACCGCTGGTGAAACAAAAATTTGAAAAATAGAAAGTGAAATAAATATTAGTACTTGACTTCACCTTCTGGTAGTATAAAAGGTGAAATTAAACAGATAATGATATTAACAAAGAAGGAATCATTTTTCTTTACTGACGAGGTCTGGCAAGCAGGCTGCTCTGTGCTTTGCCTAGTGAAGTTATTATACGAGAGATCCCTGCATTCCCAAAAGAGTAAGAAAAAAAAAACTTTAATCTTCTTAAAATGATGCACTTATATTCATAAAGAGTGTCAATTTTTATTGTAACTCTGAATTTGACAAGCGTCCCTCAACAATTTCTTTTTTAGATTTCAGAATTTGTTCTTAAAGGCAATATCACAAGTCTTCTTAATATCGTTGATCCATGTATCTTTGGAATCGTTAGTTTTTACATCATGTTCTTGCATATTTTATTAACCATCATCCTTATAATGTATCCATACAAGTTTCCTACAAGGCTACCTGACATTGGCAGTGCTTTCGATATGGTAACTGCTTTGCTATTTAACACTAGCTAGTAGAATATCTAATGCTTTGATTTCCACCAAATGTTGTGGCACTTTCATATATCTCCAAAGTAGTAACTTGAGCCTCATTTTCAGTGAGAGTTGACAAATATCAAGACATATATAAAGATAAACCATAGCCAACAACTATACATTAAATGGGACAGAAGAATAACTATTTGCCAACCAAATAGAAGATTTAAAAGACTAGGCTTCCAAAATGAGAAACATACACGTTAGTTCCTTTCATCAAGATTGACTCGGAACATTTCCACTAAGCAAGTTGCGGCTTAAGAAACTGATGAAATACACATCACACAATTAGTATGTTAATGTTAATAATAGGACGAGGCTAAGGGTGCGATCACATTGCAATAGTAAGTATTCAAAATGCTAGAATGTCCATATCATAACTTACATGAACTTTATATTCTCTGTTTTTATAACAGTGGGTAGTTCCCACTTAACTTGTTAAAACTGAGATCCCTGTGCAAAATCACAAGATAAAAGCATATCTTCATATCTTAGTCCCAAAATACATGTAGTAATCCACTGTTGTAATATGAAGAGTTAGAAATCTAGATAAGTCATTCTTGAAATATAATGGTTGTAAGTAAACCAAGCACCATAAAGAAGCAATAGTAGGGAAGTAACTATAAAACATGGAACTCAGATTTCAAGGAACAAAGCTAACCCTAATAACTCCTTTCTCCACCCATTGTGCCCAATGCAGGCCATCCTAGGCCAGGTTCCTGAGTCTTATTCAACTTTTCATAATCTCGTTACGCATCAGAAACTAAATTATGCTTCTTAGAGATATTGATATTTATTTATATTTTTTTATTGAGATAGCTAAATATCAAATACATTAAAATGAATTACAGTAGGATTCCTATGAAAACTTATTTAGATGCATAACTTAGGCTATTACTCAGGTCCATAAATACTTCAAAGTAAAATAATGGAAAATGAATACAGTATTTGTGTAGAAAAAACCACAAGTTTTGTCCTTACAGAACTCGTAGATAATTCATTTCCCAGATGTAAATTGGGATTTCACCAGAAATATTACAGTTCCTCAAAATTCTGAAAGACCAAAAAAAGACCAAATCAATTATGATAGTAAGATTATAGATAAATGCATGCATTTCTGAACATAAATAAACTAAGCATTCAACATACATTCTCGTAAGGCCTTTCATGTTTCCTAAATCTGGAAAAGCCTGGATTGTCCCATTTATGTCACTAATCCTCCTGTATGTAAAGATAATGTTATGAACACAATCCTTCAAGCACAACCATTTAATTCATCAATTATTATAAACATTTATGTCACTTAACAGAATGGTCAAGAATATCTTCACTCACAAATCTGTTAACTTTTCCAAAACCGAAATGGATAATGGTATGGGCCCTTTGAGTCCACTAGCAATCATTTCTCTGCATTGAATAGAAAGAAAACAATTATGAGAAATTAGCAAGCCTCAGTTATGCTACTTTCCTCAAACCCTAAAAGGCATTCAGTATTTTGGAAGCTCAGGAGCTTACAGTCTCTCAAGTTGTTTCCAGTTCTGAATAAATTCTGGTATTGTTCCATTTAAGTTGTTATCATTTACACGGCTGCAAGGTGCAGTAAAACGTCATCGATTCTACAATGTCAGCATGAATTTATATGTTTGGTGAAGTATCATACTACAGAAAAGCTTACAAATCCGTCAAGTTTTTCAGCCCACCAAGTCCTCTGGCAAATTCCCACTCAAATTGTTGGAGGATAGCATCCTGTGAGTACAAGTATTAGAGCAAAATAGACAAATCAACATTCGGAAAAAATAGGTTATCCATCTCAAGAAAAGAAGTTACAAGGTGACTCACAAAGTTTCCAAGTTAACTAACTTCCCAAGTTCTGAAGGGATTCTTCCAGAAAATTGATTTGCTTCAAGACTCCTAAGAAAAGAGTTTGACATTCAGTTTGTCAGCAAGTTCTTCTGTACACACGCTAAGAATATTGTGTTTCATGGAAAGTGTGTTCAAGAGTGATTGAAGCACTGCAATTGCATGCTTCTTAATTCCAGAGAAGAAACTCATACAATTGAAACAGCACAACAAAAATGGGGAAAAATAATAAGCATACACTGACCCGATTGCCCTATCTTATGCTAAAAGTTATATAACAATCTAACCTCCCAAACTTCATGGAATAATATGGCAACATCATTTTCCAAGACATATTTTTGGTAAAAAAGAAAAAGAAGCTTACAAGTATGTGAGATTCCTGAAGCTACCCAAGTCCTTTGGTATCTTCCCTGACAACCGGTTTCCAAGAACAGAGCTGCATTATAATGGCCATTTATAGTTAATTGATCAAAGAATTCAATGCTCTCTATATGCTTGAAAAGAAAATAACATTGCTTACATAGACTTCAATTCCATTGAACCCCATTGGATTGGAATTGGCCCACTTAGATAGTTGTAAGCAAAATCACTGCCAATAAAAACATTGGTTTAGTTTTTGGTTTTCCTGGCAACCAAACAGAAAATTAATAGCTGCATTTTTTAAATGAAGCTTACATCTTTTGGAGGTAACGGAGCTGAACCAGCTCAGGTGGAAGTACACCTGGCAGACTGAACCTTTTGATTTCTCTGAAAACAATAAAACACAAATCAACAAACAAACGCAACAAAGTCAAATGCAAATTGAAATTTTTTAATTAATACTCTTATATTTCTTTGTAGAAACAAAAAATAAGACCTCAAACATAGACTACCATACATGGCTATAACGTGGCAGGTACTGTTGTCAAATTGGCAATTGCAAGTAATGTTCTTCTCAGAACGGGCTGGCGCCTCCGGCGACGTAACTCCGACCGTTTCCAATTTGCAAGAGGTGGGATTAAAGACCCAGTGAGCAGCCCCCATTGTCTTGGCAATTTGCTCAAGAGCATCCACTGAAATACAAGCACATAAACTACCTTATAATTTCATGCCTCAAAGTTAGAGATGCGTGTTAAATCAATATTTAAAATAATATTTTAACACTATTTTGAGGTCCGATACGTAACAGAAATATTAAAACAGACTAAACTAATATGAAATTATGAA